>VDFB02022903.1:0-26167 GCA_007258455.2 Sequoia sempervirens | reverse complement strand
AATAAATCAAATACTCAAGGACTCATCAACAAGGGTAGACAAAGCAGTAAGAGTTTCCAATCAACTAACAACACAAATTTAAGAAATAGAAATCCTTTCAAAACCCAGGAGTAGCTCAAGAGAATACTTTTTTAATTAATTATTTCACAAAGCAAATCTATTAAATAAAAATAACTAACTTCCATTTACTAGTACAATTATAATATTAGTCTTGAAATCAAAGTTACACAACTAATTTAATTATCATATTTAGCTTCTTAAAGTAAGTTTATTTAGAGATATTAATATCCTCTGCTACTTTATACAAGAGTTCAACTTGAATAAGTTTCCTAAGTAAATACCTAAAAATTATTTTTAATTCTCTTATTGTATAAATGTACCAATAATCAAATATAGGAAGATTCCTTTTCTTAAGTGAAACTTAAATGTTGTAGAATTGATAAGAAGAAAATTATGAGAACAAATTCAAAAACATATTTTTCCCATCCTAAATGTAATACAACAATCAAAGAGCCATTTATTTGTTAGTTCAATCAGATGACTATCAATTTCCTAATGAATCCATGGCTCAAGGGTCCAGATTGTGCTAAGAAATACTACGATATGCTAGTTAGAATTTTGTACTAAACTCATCCACAACGATACTAGTAGTTGAAACATAACTACCTCAAAACATACTGATTACAACATTATACAATACTAACACTAGAGTCAACGTGAGCGCCAAATTTAATAGAAATTAATTGTGCAACGAATATTACAGACAATATACAATATGAAAACTTGTTCCCAGAATACCAACCTAAGATTATCAAGCATATATATTACTATTTTCTTCATTGGCAACATAAAGAAGAGTATTGAATAACTTAACAATATGGTGAACTAGACCAATGCATGTTACAAACTCATTTAACGATGATGATGAAGATGGGTAACAAAAACCAAAAACCCAAGGCTGATGTAAGGAGAGGAGAACCATACATAAGAAGAGTTGCAGCGGTACCACCAGACATAACTCGCATGGCAAAAGAATGAGGAGTCAGAAAGAGGATTAGCTATAGAGGCACTGGAAAGAGTTCATGATTCAGTTTGCAATGATAATGATGTTGCTTGGTACCCATATATGGCAACGTGGATCCATTTCATGTTGTCGCCATCAAGAGTGTTACCAGGCAACAAGATGGAGGAAATTCTTATATAAGGATTTTTTTTTTCAATGTTCGGGACGTTAGCTTTATTGTCAACTACATGCCAACATTGAAATTCCTTGGCATTATTCATGTTATGGAAATTTTCTTTAGATTCAGGGATTCAAAACACTTTAACCATGCGATACTTCTGACTACACACACAATCGACCTGAAACAATGAAAGAGTCTAAAAAGGCAGAGAGACTACACTAGTGACTCAGGAGAAACTTTGGCTTATGTTCACCATGCCATCAAGAATGTGGGCTTCATCAATAGACAAAGGAAATTAAAATACAGTAAACACTGAATATGAAAATCCAGAGAAATGCAATGACAGTCGGTATACAAACTGTGGATGCAATTGCGTCAAATTCAAAAAAGAAAAAGTTGTACATTAATTCTTCTACCATATCGCTAAGATAATTTCACCTTCTCCTTCTTTTCCCCACCGCTGCACGGATGAAGACTTGTGGTCGAACTCAGAGCAAAATGCCGTACCTCTCTCTTTGCGTGCCGCTACAAGGGTATCAGGGAGGTTATATAAATTTAGATTACCAGACTATGCGAAGGAGCTCATCTAAACACTATAACCAATAACATCAATTTCTCTCAGCTTCAACTGAACGGAGGTAATTGGCAAAGGCTTGAAACATTGTGCAGACCAAGAGAATTACATAATCTGCTCATTGGTCCTCAATTTCATCACTTGAACAATCTGCTCATTGACGTCATCAGAGAAGACACACAAACCAAGTTTCCTCTAGGTTTGAGATGGTTAATGATTGGAAAAAACGTGAGAGCTTTCATTTTCCTTCGCCTATGGATAACGCTTGAGATTTGATAATAAAAATCGAGAGTTTATTTAAATCTATACACCCTACCATGCCTCAAGGTTATGGCCAGACAAAGTTGATGATAAAAACAAAGAGAGTATTTAAACCTTGAGAAGTTTCCTCATTATTTTCATGTGCTAAGCAACTATTGACATAACGCCTTCAAGAAATGTTGTTCACATGTTATGCGAGGTCGCAGGGTATGTAGAAAATGGATTCACATGGAAACTCTCAAAATCTTAGAATTAATTAAACACTTTAGTTATCCTTATTGCATAGCGTATACATATAGTTAATAATTTCGGTGCGCACATTGCAGTTTTGACACTAGAATAGGAGGCAACACTGACATTAGAGAGAAATCAGAGGAGACTACGAATTTGTAAGTAGCTTGGCATGCCGGAAGATCAATTAATTCAACTAAACGTTCATACCATGCAAATCAAAAGATGCAGGATTTCGCTTGGACTGTTAAGTAGAGAAAGAGCCTTTGAAAAGAACCACCAACCAAAGAGATGGATTAAAAAATAAAATGTGCTACTTCGAACCCTATGCTCAAATAAAGCAGGTCTCAATATTTTGTGAAGGGCATACCTAGCAAGCCGAATTCTAGACAACATGAGATAAATAATAAGGATGACCGAGGAGCGTCGCTTCTATAATAATGTGGGAGGATTAGGATTGTGCAAGATTTGTACCAATATAACACACAGAAAAGAGTGGATGGTTATTAAAATAACAAAAACAAATTAACAGTAGATCTACTTAAGGAAGGAACAAATGAGTACCTTGAAAGGATAGGTGTACTCCTTTCTTATAGACAGCTATGATTGCAGAGATCAACGCCCAACCATGAGCAAATGGCGTAGAAAAAGTGACAAGAATTTGCAACTCTACCCATCTCTTGCGAGGCACCAGAACAAATCCCTGAATTTTCTCTTCGGTAACCCCTTAAAAATTCCCTCCATGCAGCGGTTACTAGCATGCCTCCCTCTACCTCATCTCCGAAACCTATGCTCAGAAGTGATGAGGATGAATAGAAGACCTCCCATTGAAAGAATTCCCCCCCAAGACGACTCTGAATTCTAAGTTATGAAATCACTACCTGGAAGATTCTTGCCATTTCTTCTTCCCAAAATCTTATCACGATTTATTAATTAATAAACTATTCACTTTCCATTTTCTAATTGGCTTCCTTTTTATTATTTTCTTTTCAAGATTATTTTGTTCATTATTATTATTAAATCAATTTATCTAATAATATCACTTGTGCTTTTAACAAATTAGATTAATTTGATCATTTGTTCTAAATCATTTGATTTAGTTTAATTGATTATTATTTTAATTTCTAATCATATTTTAAATAACTTTACAAATCACTTATGATTTAATTAATTATTTAAACATGATTACTAACGTATTATATTTTCCACATAATCAAATAACACAGAAATCAATGAAGCACACAGAAACTCACACACAAGTTCAAAAATAAATCAATAATGGGGCATACATCCTCCCCCCCTTAGACATTGACTTACTCCTGGAAATCGAGCCCAAGCACACACACGATAACACAACAATATCAATGATCATAAGCACAACAACACCATAAATTAAAACATCAATTAAATGTCATCAAGTAAGCAATGAAAATAAAACAACCCAAAAATAAGGAAATGATACCAAAACGAAAGTGGTGACGGGGTTGCAACCCGACCAATTTTCCAAACACAAGAACTAGTGATGTACTAGGTTGGGGAAACTTTCCTGTCAGTCCCTATTTTTCCACGTCAATCCCATTGGGTGTTTATAATGCTCGCCCTGTCCTAACAATGCAGGTGGAATCGAGACTTAATTCCTGCAATCCTGCATGCAAACAAATGTTGTGCACAATACATATATATCACAAATACATCGTGAGAGGAATTCCCAGCATAGTAGGGCACTCGCGAGCGAGTGATACCACACTGTCCCTCCCACCAACCACACATAATAGTCAAAACAATTCTAGTAACTCATAAACAATTTTCTTCTAATTAGTTAGGAAATATTCGTATAAGGATACTACCCAAAAATCTAATTCCTATACTGTATCAAAATTGATTACTACTTGACATTATAAGTGTCTATACCTGCATTTTACAATTACATTACCTTCGTCACTATGCTTTCTGAAGCCCACTTCCTGTAAATCAAAAGCTAACATAGAGCATTGCACATTAGTACCAATAATTCAAGTTGCAACTTAACCTCAAGATATTATATTCTGCTAAAAATCATAGAATCATTATCCGCTAAACCTTACATTTTCGTTAAAACTCATAATTTTCACACAGGGAACTCCACTTTAACCATTATTCAACACCAAAACTCACATCAATTCCAATGAAAAGTGTAAAATTTTACACCTTCACAGATTCAAGAAAACATAATTCATCACTCAATGACAACAAAATCGTAGATTCCACACACACTAGACATATTCACACACATAAAACACATCCCAAGAAACATCACACAAAACTCAAGGGTCCATAGAGCATCCCTGAAAGGAAGGATATTGGTGCATTGCGCACTACACTGCGGGTCCTATCATTTCCCATCAGTTTCCTGCACCATCGACCCGACACCAGAAAACAAAAGAAACTCAGGTTCACAAGAATGACAGCAGAAAAGTGGAACTCAAGACTCACGGGTCTAAGCGCAAGGTTATATAGTGAGCACACCTAGTGCCCAGTGTATGAACCAATGCTCTGATACCAATGTTGTAACGCCCCGCCGTGCGAACCCCAAAGGACAATTACAAAATAATTACGGCACAATTTTTTTTATTTTTATTTTTAACATAACATACATGTAATACACATTAAGTCATGACATGAATTTCATTTAAGTAGATTCACTAACACATACATCCCTTGGGGTACACGAA
This sequence comes from Sequoia sempervirens, assembly GCA_007258455.2. Classification (NCBI taxonomy): domain Eukaryota; kingdom Viridiplantae; phylum Streptophyta; class Pinopsida; order Cupressales; family Cupressaceae; genus Sequoia; species Sequoia sempervirens. Next base: position 21,206 of record VDFB02022903.1, on the reverse strand, counting down.
GAGTCATTACGCGATTGAGATCCACACAACGAAAATAAGAAATAAAATCCATAACAAATTAAACATTAACAATATAACACATACATGGAAATCAGTGATAAGAAACTATCTGAGTACATAGATACCACATATGCATGATTAACTTAACACAATGAATAAGACCTACCAAGGCCAGTAATCACACCGAGTTTAACATTACATTACAGTACATTGTTCAAGAGGTACAATGATACAAAAGTGTTTCCAACATAAATGGAAACCATATACAAGATAACATGATACAAATAAATAGATGAATACAAAGTATCATAACTGGCTCCAAGAAAAATACAACTTTGAAGTCGCTGCAACAACACCAATCCGCACCTCTCGATCCTCAACTGGGGACCCAATGGGGTGCTTAGCACGTTCCACCCGACCATGTGAGTCTGAAGACCCACCCCCCGTGCTAAGGGCTAACAAGAAAGAGTCCTCAACCAAGAACATCCAAAACACGGAACCACAAGACTCAACATCATACAAAAGTATCATAAAACTCAAGGATTACAAGAGTTGACATAATAACTTAAAGTCACAAATCCCATCACATAAACCCAAGCAATGACCAATAAACAAGTAACCAAAGGATGATCATGAAACACTTCCAAATCAACTAAATTAATAAACATAATACAATTCCAAATTGCAATTAAACAACACAATAACACCATATCACAGTATCATAAGATACAAGATCATAAATCAAATATAAATGAGATCATCCAAGACCGCAAAACATATTAAAGATGGATTAAAACAATAATCAGAATTCAATTTAAATCAATTTAAAACAACAATCTAAACCAACTCCCATAACCTACTTCCAGAGGAACACAATAAAGTAAAACAAATGGGCAACTAGGGAAGAGTGTCATCGCATAGCCTACATGGGTTCTCCTGGCCCTTCCTCCAAACTGAGGCGCCAGCCCCCATCTATGGATCTCCTGGCCCTTCCTCCTACTTGAGGCGCCGGCACCATAGGGTAGCTCATGCGGAGCCGATAACCTCTCATGAGGACGAGGTTACGACCTTGCCAACCACGGCCTTCTCAGCCTTCCATTAGCCTGTGGAAGCACTAATGAAGACGAGGCATCCATTTTATTAATCTTATAATGATATTACTACCCAACCCTCCTAAGTTAATTATTAGGTTTTCACTTGTTTACCAACTCACTCGTGGGTTCTCCTGTGCTCTTCCCCTTACGCGGGGTGCCGGCCCCCACGAGGAGCCACTCTCCCTAGAGACCCAACAACATAAAAAGAAACAAGGGTTGTACCATCATAATTTGAACAAAGAATCACATCATAAAAGCATGCGAGGCATTATCCATCTCGCTATAAATACATAATCAAAGTCTCAACAATTCTGTACAACCCTTTCAAAATCCTGATACCAAAACACTTGCCACATAAAAAAGAGAGAACATCAAATGTCAATCATCTCAAGCCTCTGGAAGCCAAAAAGAATGAAACCCCACAAACAAGGGTAAAATGAAGCCACACAAGTTTTCCCAATAATTCCAACACAAGGATAAAATTTCCCTCAAATATGAGATTAACTCCAAAAAGCCACACAAAGAAAGTTTCATCAAAACTCATCACAAATCAACAATGGTGACACCTCAAATAGGAAACACAAAAGAAAATCAACCTTTAATTCAACGAAATCACTTAATAAAACCAAAAGCTACCAACTAGGCATTCCATGGGAGACCTCAATTTCCTCCTCACGAGATACCCATACAGTTGGTATACAAAAGACCTTTGACAAAATCAACAAACATGACAACAAGATTTCCCTTTCCTCTGGAAGCCCAAAAATAAATCAAATACTCAAGGACTCATCAACAAGGGTAGACAAAGCAGTAAGAGTTTCCAATCAACTAACAACACAAATTTAAGAAATAGAAATCCTTTCAAAACCCAGGAGTAGCTCAAGAGAATAATTTTTTTTAATTAATTATTTCACAAAGCAATTCTATTAAATAAAAATAACTAACTTCCATTTACTAGTACAATTATAATATTACTCTTGAAATCAAAGTTACACAACTAATTTAATTATTATATTTAGCTTCTTAAAGTAAGTTTATTTAGAGATATTAATATCCTCTGCTACTTTATACAAGAGTCCAACTTGAATAAGTTTCCTAGGTAAATATCTAAAAATTATTTTTAATTCTCTTATTGTATAATTGTACCAATAATCAAATATAGGAAGATTCCTTTTCTTAAGTGAAACTTAAATGTTGTAGAATTGACAAGAAGAAAATTATGAGAACAAATTCAAAAAACATATTTTTCCCATCCTAAATGTAATACAACAATCAAAGAGCCATTTATTTGTTAGTTCAAATAGATGACTATCAATTTCCTAATGAATCCATGGCTCAAGGGTCTAGATTGTGCTAAGAAATACTACAATATGCTAGTTAGAATTCTGTACTAAACTCATCCACAACGATACTAGTAGTTGAAACATAACTACCTCAAAACATACTGATTACAACATCAACGTGAGCGCCAACTTTAATAGAAATTAATTGTGCAACGAATATTAAAGACAATATACAATATGAAAACTTGTTCCCAGAATACCAACCTAAGATTATCAAGCATACATTTTACTGTTTTCTTCATTGACAACATAAAGAAGAGTATTGAATAACTTAACAATACGGTGAACTAGACCAATGCATGATACAAACTCATTTAACGACGATGATGAAGATGGGTAACAAAAACCAAAAAAACCAAGGCTGATGTAAGGAGAGGAGAACCATACATAAGAAGAGTTGTAGCGGTACCACCAGACATAACTCGCATGGCAAAAGAATGAGGAGTCAGAAAGAGAATTAGCTAAAGAGGCACAGGAAAGAGTTCGTGATTCAGTTTGCAATGATAATGATGTTGCTTGGTACCCATATATGGCAACGTGGATCCATTTCATGTTGTCGTCATCAAGAGTGTTACCAGGCAACAAGATGGAGGAAACTCATATATAAGGATAATGTTTTTTTTTTTTTTTCAATGTTCGGGACGCCGGCTTTATTGTCAACTACATGCCAACATTGAAATTTCTTGGAATTATTCATGTTATGGAAATTTTCTTTAGATTCAGGGATTCAAAATACTTTAACCATGCGATACTTCTAACTACATACACAATCGACCTGAAACAATGAAAGAGTCTAAAAAGGCAAAGAGACTACACTAGTGACTTAGGAGAACTTTGGCTTTCGTTCACCACGCCATCAAGAATGTGGGCTTCATCAATAGAAAATGGAAATTAAAATACAGTAAACACTGAATACGAAAATCCAGTGAAATACAATGATAGTCGGTATACAAACTGTGGATGCAATTGCGTCAAATTCAAAAAAAAGAAAAAGTTGTACATTAATTCTCTTACTCATAAGTCACATATTAGCACCTCACCTTTCTCCTTCTCTTTTCCCCACTGCTACGCGGATGAAGACTTGTGGTCAGGCACTCGTAGCAAAACGTCAGTCCCTCTCTTCACAGGTTGCCAATGGTAACAGGGAGATTATATAAATTTAGATTACCAGACTATGGGAAGGAGCTCAACTAAACACTGCATCCAATAACATTAATTTTCCTCAGCTTCGACTAAACGGAGGTAATTGGCAAAGGCTTGAAACATTGTGCAGACCAAGAGAATTTAATAATCTGCTCATTGGTCCTCAATTTCTTCACTTGAACAATCTGCTCATTGACGGCATCAGAGAAGACCCACGAACCAAGCTTCCTCCAAGTTTGAGATGGTTATGGTTGCAAAAAATGTGAGAAGCCATTTTCCTTCAGTCTTGTGGATAATGTTTGAGATTTGATAATAAAAATCAGAGAGTTTATTTAAATCTATACACCCTACCATGTTTAAGTGTTGCGGCTGTGACAGGTTGATGATAAAAACAAAGAGAGTATTTAAACCTTTATAAGTTTCCTATTATTTTCATGTGCTACAGCTATTGATAGAACGCCTTCAAGAAATGTTGTTCACATGTTATGCGAGGTCGCAGGGTATGCACAAAATGGATTCACATGGAAACTCTCAAAATCTTAGAATTAATTAAACACTTCAGTTATCCTTATTGCATAATGTATACATATAGTTAATAATTTCGGTGCGCACATTGCAGTTTTGACACTAGAATAGGAGGCAACACTGACATTAGAGAGAAATCAGAGGAGACTACGAATTTGTAAGGAGCTTGGCATGCCGGAAGATCAATTAATTCAACTAAACGTTCATACCATGCAAATCAAAAGATGCAGGATTTCGCTTGGACTGTTAAGCAGAGAAAGAGCCTTTGAAAAGAACCACCAACCAAAGAGATGGATTAAAAATAAAATGTGCTACTTCGAACCCTATGCTCAGATAAAGCAGATCTCCATATTTGGTGAAGGGCATACACAGCAAGCCAAATTCTAGACAACATGAGATAAATAATAAGGACGACCGAGAAGCGTCGCTTCTATAATAAAGTGGGAGGATTAGGATTGTGCAAGATTTGTACCAATATAACATGCAGAAAAGAGTGGATGGTTATTAAAATAACAAAAACAAATTAATAGTAGATCTGCTTAAGGAAGGAACGAATGAGTACCTTGAAAGGATAGGTGTACTCCTTTCTTATGGACAGCTATGATTGCAGAGATCAACGCCCAACCACCAGCAAATGGTGCAGAACAAGTGACGAGAATTTGCAACTCTACCCATCCCTTGCGAGGCACCGGAACAAATCCCTAAATTTTTTCTTCGGTAACCCCTTAAAAATTCCCTCCATGCAGCGGTTACCAGCATGCCTCCATCTACATCATCTCTGAAACCTACGCTCAGAAGTGATGAGGATGAATAGAAGACCTCCATCAATGAATTTTTCCCCCTGAGACGACTCTGAATTCTAAGACATGAAATCACTGCCTGGAAGATGATGAGACAGCGGAAGCTAAAGCATTCTTCCAGTTTTTCTTGCCACTTCCTCTTCCCAAAAATCTTATCACGATTTATTAATAAAAAAATCTATTCACTTTCCATTTTCCAATTGCCTTCCTTTTTATTATTTTCTTTTCAAAATTATTTTGTTCATTATTATTATTAAATCAATTTATCTAATAATATCACTTGTGCTTTTAACAAATTAGTTTAATTTGATCATTTGTTCTAAATCATTTGATTTAATTTAATTGATTATTATTTTAATTTCTAATCATATTTTAAATAACTTTACAAATCACTTATGATTTAATTAATTATTTAAACATGATTACCAACATATTATATTTTCCACATAATCAAATAACACAGAAATCAATGAAGCACACACAGAAACTCTCACACAATTTCAAAACAACCGTCACAGGGGGGGGGCATTACATGCTGCATGGAAGAAACGGTGTTAAAAAGTTGTGTAATGAGGGGATCGGTGTAAGTGAAATGAGGTGGAAGAGAAAATGGTGATGGAGTATATGTAATATTAGGAGAAGTGAAGGGGACACTAAGAGGGATGAAGGTGAAAGAGGGAACATTCGATGCCACAAAAGAACTAGGAATGCTAGTTTAGCAAAAGGAGTCACATGACTAACTTATTGCAAAGGAGGAGGTGGGAATGGATGCTACGGTTGAAGGAGGAGGAATGTGAGATCCTCCTTGGCTAACCACAATGTTTGTTGGTTGGGAAGTGGAAGGAACATGTTTGTTGTATATCTCAGCAATTTTTTTCATAACTTGTAAGCCATTGTCACTTTCAATCAAGCAATGAAGGTTTTCTATGGCAAGTATAGCAGTGGTGGAAATGTTTTCAAGGGATAAATCTTGTTGTAAATGTGAAAAATCTCATGAATACTAATGACTTTATCTTGAAGAATTTGATTAGTTTGTGTGTCAACATGCATTGTATGTGAAAGTAAAGGCATACTAGTGGTAGTACCCATTCCTAATGCACCACTTTCCATACCAGGAGTAGGAGCTCTTGAGATCCCAAGATCCACAATGAAAGTGCTATCGCAGGAAGCCATGAGTCTAGAACTTTGTCTCACTAGAGTATTATCAATAGGGCACCAAACACTCATACAAGTACCACCAAAAAATATGGGGTGGATGAAAATGAAAACTAGGAATAACAAAATGCTAATGATAAAAAATTTGTAAACTGAAACAAGAAGGCAGTAACAGGAAACAAAAATGTAGGAAATATTTATGAAAATGCCATAAATTTGAATGCAAAAAATGCAGCTAGACTGATTCACCCAGGGTGGCGAATGAGTCCAGGTATGAGATTTTTTTGTGTTTTTTAAAAAATTTAAAGTGATTTTAATGCTTTTCAGATGCAAATGCATATTTTTAGTTTTTAAATGATTTGATATGCAAAAATGAAATATATATAATTCTTTCACTAATGCAATTTTAGAAACCCTGGGATGCAAAAACAAAACAAAACCTAATTGAATGTTGATGCAAGGAAACCTAGGATGCAAAATGCAAATTTTGAAATTAGAAAGATAATATGTTCAAAATTTAGGTTCACCAAAATGAACCATCAATTTTGAAGGTTATATGGACTTCTCTTGCACTCTTAGGATCTTTCACCTAAACGAAGAGAGAGAACACTAAAATTGAGGTGGTTCACTCAAATAAAGGAATGCAAGATGAAATTATGACTAAATGGAATGATCTAAATGAAAATAAGCAATGAAATTGATTGATTATGAATGCTAAACTAATGAAATATGTAGTGTTTGAAAACACAGTGAGGTATGCAAAAATGAACTAAAAACACAAACTAATGCAAACATAATTGAATGAAGTTTAAAAAAGTGCACTTGAAAGTTAAATGTTGATCTTGGAAGGTTCTGGAAACTGGTAGTAATCACTATAATTCACCAATGGGACTCATTCACCACTGATGGCGAATCAGTCCTCCTACTGGTAAAAACACTTGAAACTACCTTCCAACTGTCAGAAACTAGATTCTGACAAAATCAACTTTTTCAACCTTTAGGTGGGACTCATTCACCACTGATGGTGAATCAGTCCTCCTCCAAAAATCTACAAATTCAAGAGTCAATTATGTAGGTCCAGATCTGCACTTGTCTTCTTGTCAGGTTGACAGAGTCAAATCTACATAAAATAGGTTGTAGATTGTCTCCAAGCTTGAATTAGGCTTTAGTTGACTTGAAACACTTTGTTGACTTATTGAACACCTTTCAATGCCTATTTTCTTGATAAATCTGCATACAAATGTCTGCAAACACACATACAAAAGGGGGAAAATGGCTAAGGGTTAGAGTATAGGGATTTTCCTTGGTCAAATCCCACTTTGGTAATCAAACCCTTAATAAAGAAATGAAATGAAATGAGCAAGGAATGATAAATAAACAACATCCAAGTGTCCTAAACTCACCACAACCTTGTTGAAGAAATCTGAAGATATGTGAATGGTTGGTCCAAGATACTTAATTATTGCTTGATTGAATGATGTTATGATTGAATGCAAGGATGAATGCTTGAATGAATTAGTGAATGAATTAGGTGTAAAATGGATGGAAAAACACTTATTTATACAATCTTATGCTCTAATTTCCCAATAATACCTCATCACAGGCCGACATAAGGTCTTTTTGAATAAAAATCCAAAAGAAAATTTGAATTATTTTGAATTTGGAGCCAAGAGGGACTCATTCGCCACCCATGGCGAATGCGTCCCACTCTAGGTTTCTAAGTGGGTGTCAGGAATTAAGTTGCATTTAATGTTGTTTGTTGGGTTTACATTCAAAAATACACTTAATTCAGTCTTATGAGTGCATAAAGGGGTCATATAAAGCACAAGAAAGGTGTAAATAGTGATAACAAGCCTAGAAAAGATGAAATCTTGTTACAAGACTTTACAACACTTTAAAATAAGACTTGACAAGGGATAAAAAGGTGATTTTTAGATGAATTATAATGAGAAGAGTCTAGAAATGTGTAGAAATGTGTTACAAAACTTTACAAAACCTTCAAAAGACATCATAATTTGAATATTCAAGACCTAATGTGAATGAAGAAGTTACATTGCAACATTAAATTAAAGCAAAATAGATCAAGAATCATAAGAGAAAGACCTAAAAATCCATGAAAATGTTAATGATCCATTTTCTTTTTTCTTTTTTTCTTTGGCAATGTATGCTTGTGTTTTGTTGTTGCTTCATACATTATTTGCACATGTGTGTTCTTTTCTACCTATGTTGTTTTTCCATAGGATCTTGATCTTAGGGGCTTGCACAACCCTCTTGATCATTGTCATCCTATCTCACTAGCATTGGTACACTTGGACCCCTCTTGATGTAATTTTGTCTACTTTAGTGTAAGTTTGTCTACTTTAGTGTGAGTTTGAAGCAAGTACCTCCTCTCATTAAAATGGGGACTAAATGTAGTGTAGAAAAATATATCCCTTTACATTTTCACACCTGTTTGGGACCTCCCTACTAAAATGGGCTTCTTTATGCCTTATTTGACCCTATTTTGTATCCAAAAGCCTAATTAAATGCATCCTTCTAAGGATAATCCCAACACATCTAATGAACAATCATAATTTTATGTTTTTGGGTTGTATTTCCTATATTTAGTGATTTGTGACTCATATGCCACCTTGGGTGTATGGTTCCCACCTAAGTTTCGGGGCATGAACTTGAATTTGGCATAAAACTTAACATTTCTTGAAATTTGTGTCACAAGCCTAGGATACTAGGACTCATACACCACTACTCATACACACCGAGTGGTGTATGAGTCCCACTTAGCTTGGACCTATTTTAAATTCAAATTCTCAGTGGTATTTTATTCTCCTAGATCTGATGTCAGCTTGTAGTGTTGTAATTTCAAGAAATTTGGCATAAACAAGTATAAATATGGAAGGTTTTTTCACATAATTTCTCCTAAGATTTTCAAGAGAGCATTCCTATAGCAAGTTTATGAAATCAAGAGAATTCAAGAGCATTCAAGAGCTAATTATCAAGTATTTGAAGCAATCAAGCATCATGTCAAAGTCATCATGCATCATGTTTGATTTTGAGCTAACATTTGTGATGTAGGTTTTCATGATTCAAGCAAGTATTCAAGTCAAGATTCATAACATACAATCCAAATTCAAGATCTACATTCATTCTATCCATTTCATACAAGATTGAAACCTTTGTTCCAAGGGTTTGGTGAGTTGCAACATAGCTTATTTGTTCATTCATCATTCGCTCATTCTATTTGATTTCATTTCAAGGTTTGATTACCAAAATGGGGTTTGACCAGGGAAAACCCCTATCCACTAACAAAAAACATTTTTCCCTCTCTTTGATGTGTGATTTGTAGATTTAGGTTGAAGATCCATTCAAGAGAAATATTTGAGAAAGTTGTAAAAGCTGCAAAGTTGTCAAAGTTGTCACCTTTCTTTTAAGATTATGGAAAGTCACCTACAGGTTGGAATTCAGTTTCAAACTCAGAGATCAGAAGGGAGAGAAGCTACAAGAGATCACTAGAGGATATCAGATTTTTAGATCAACCTTGATACTAGGACTAAATCGCCACCTTGGGCATATGAGTCCCATTATATACCAGTTTTCTCACTTTTTTCTTTAGATCATGCTTTACCAGTTGTAGATTTTGATTTCAACCCGAAACCCTAAACTAGGACTAAATTTCCCCAACTGGTGTATGAGTCCCAATGTGCATTAAAATTCAAAATTTTGAGATTTCAAATCTTGTTTCAGACATCTCAATTTTTCCAGGTGCACCTCTGTTCATTCTCAATTCATTATTCTAATTTGAAGCTTCATATTCTAGGTTACATTGTTAGATTTGCATATCATTTACATTTCCTTCTTTCTAAGCCTTTGCTTAGTGGTAAACCCCCCCCTTTAATCTTTAATCACACCCAAGGAGACCTAGTAGTCCTTCCATTAATTGAGTCACTTGGTTGATGGATCTCTAGGGTTTCCTTGAATGAAATAGAGAGAAATAGGAGAACCCCTCTTATGTGTGTGTTCCATCTCCTAAAAGGTGAAATACCCCCTGCCTATTTTCTTTATTTCATCTTTTTTTACATGTTTAAATTAAAAACTATTGTTTAATTTCATTGCACTATATGTATTTGTGTATTTTTTAGTGCCAATTGAACACCATAAGCTTAAAATATTTGAATATATATGTATATTAATATATATAACTATGTATGTTATATGTGTGTGTTTGTATATTTATACTATGTACGCATGCAAAAATTATACATATACATACATACATGTACATATAATTATATTGTCATGAAACTATGTATCTTTGAAGTTTGGATTACCAACTGAACACAACATACCTACATCTCCATTTAATTGGGTGCATCTTTCATCTTGGAACTTTCCATATCGAATTTCACAATTTTCTAAAGTCCATTCCATCAAGAGGCACATTTTTCTAACATAGTGTCTACTATCTGATCCACACCCCAATTTGTAGGATAGTCTATTGCAAGGTTATATTCTCTAATCCACATGTCTTTGATTTTTGTTACCTTTCATTGTAAAGCCCAATTTTATATCTTACCTTTTAATTATTATATATATTTCCATTGTGTATGTATCTCTAAATTTTGGATTACCAACTAAGCACAACATACATCTTCATTTTTTTTATATTTGTCATACCTATGTCTAAATTACTCTCCTTTCATTGTCCATAAGAACATGGTAAGGTTGATGCAAGAAGTTGGGTCCACAAAAATCTAAAAAAGTGGAAGTGTTTTTCTTGTTTTTCAAAAATTTTCACACTTGGACTAAAAATTTGAAGCACTTACACAGTGAATCTTTAAAAAAATCAATAATATGAAATTTAGTATTTTGAATCTAGTTTCCAAATATGTAATTTATTCTAATACCCAAATGATACAAATTAATTTTTATTAGGCATGTATAAAAACCATTTTTTAAAAGTCACTTTTTTTACTACATGCGCATCTACAGACACCATAATTTGACCTAAATAAAAGTATTATTTCCTTTTTGGGAAAAATATGTAACAACCAAAAAAAAAATTGATTCATAAGAGTGAGTTTATTGCTTCAAAAAAATAAAAATTACATCAATGGCCAGCCTTAGCTTGTGTGCAACATTACATCAGAGAGGTACAAAATGCATCAATTTAGTCTAAGATGTTTTTTGAGCATCAAATATGGTGTGAGAATGCAAATGAGTTTTGATCCTATTCAGATTCACATTGAGAATTTTCTTTTTCTTATTTTTTACCTCTTTCCATTCCTCCCTAGCCTCCTCTTGCAATTTTGTGGTGTCCATGATTTGGAAAGCCTATTGTGAACTCTCACAATCCATGGTAGATGAACTCCTATTTTCCATTTAAGAAGTTGGATTCAAGACCACACTCTGAGGATCAGATTTTGAAGCATTTAAATTATCCTTGACCAATTGTTGAGACAACTTTTCTTTTGTAGAGGTATTCATAGCTTGATATGCCTTTTCTTTCCCTGTGGCAACTTTTGGGGAGGATCCAAGCTTCTGAGAAGGTTCAAATTTTTCCTCCAGCACCTTTGACAAGGCTTTGATTAAGTAATGATGAGGCCTAGCATCGACCCACCAGGATTGTTGTTCATAATTTTTAGTGTTTCTAGAGCACAAGTTGGCCATATGACCAGTTTCAAAAAAAATCCTGCATCAAAAGGGTAGTCCTTCATAATCTAAAAGTTGCATCCAACTACAATCAACAAACTTAAAAGTGATGTCTGCAAGAAGATTTCCTGTGAAATCCATGTCTACAAGGATGTGGGTGAAATTTGTGTGAATGAAATTGGTTGTGTTTGAATCCACTGCTAGGAAGCTTCCCAATGAGTCACCAATTGTAGGAAAGCAATCTACAAACCAGAATTGTAATAGAAGATTGGGGAGATGAATCCACACAATTTTAATGGTGAATGATGTAGTGGCGGGATTAAAGTCTAGAAACTGTGGTTTGAGTAGGAGCAAGCTTTTCCCCCAACACCATTTCTCTTTCTAAATGGCATCTCTATCCTGAAAGCAATCGAACACCACAATAAAAAATCCCTAAGCACAAGGGTAATTTTCTACATTACCTTTGAGCATGGGCTGCCAAGCTGTTGATATCCAATTATTTAGATCTGGTAATTTTGGCCAAAGGAGGTTGAATTGGCCAACAGACCGTTGGAGGAAAAATATTTCTCACTAGCATCAACCTCTTTTTTGAGCTTCTTCGAAAAGACCAATATAGGAGAAGAGGATGCCTTTCTGATAGGGGTTTTTGGATAGTTTTTAGAGATCCCACACCCACTAGAAACTAAGTTATCCTTCAATGGAAGAGATCCCACTCAGTCAATTTAAACTTTTTCCCCTTATTTGAACCAACAAGCATCTCCTTAAATGATAGGCTTTGTCGACTCTTTGAGTCTTCCAAACCTTGAGACCCAACATCATGACGAAGAGGAATTGTTTCACCCTTCTCAATTCGATTTCCTTCACACGCTTTAAAGTTAACATCGTTTGAGCCTTGAGAATCTGAAGGCCTAGCTGAGCAAGGGCACAACAGTGGAGGGAATGAAGAAATTCATGTGGTAACTAGTCTAGGTTGCGAGCCTCCAGGCGAGCATGTGAATCAAGCATGATAGGGGCATTTTTATCCACCGCCATGGAGCAAAGCAATATTGACAGCATGGTAGGAGTAATGATGACAGGCTTCAAAGGGATGCATCTAGGTTCCACATAGGGAGAGTCAGGAGGTGAAACAACAGTTAAGGAAACTAGATTCCAACCATCATCCAAGGAAACAGAACATTTGCCAATGCAAGCCCTGGCGCTAGACAAGGTGGAAGAAGTGTGAAAATTTGCAAACAAAGACATTGCGAACAAAAGTAATGGCTCTATTTTTGTTATGGTGGTAGAGTAACAACCTAAAAATTGATGAGGAATTTTTTGTAATTTTTTTGAATAATTTTTTTTATTGATTTTTATTGGCCCTAATTGTTGTTTTTAAAAATCAATGTGTACGAACACCATAATTCAACCTAAAATAATCATTTTTCTTAGAAAATCATTGTGTAGAAAATTGCTTGAAGAATGATGTCATAATTTTTTTACAAAAAAAATAACATTAAAAATTAAAATAAAAAAAGCCTAATATTTCAAGTTTATGGACCAATTTTCTTAAAAATTAATTAAAGAATAGAAAACATAATCAAATATTTAATATATATATATATATATATATATATTAAAACTAGACATCATGATCTATAATGGGTTTTAATTTCATAAATTAATTTTTTTTAAAATCCATCATCTATATTGCCAAAGTTAGACATTTCTCTTGAATTTTCCTTAGTTTTTTAGTTGCAAGTCAAAGGCTAAGGGTCGGGTTATCAAACCTTTCTCAAACCTAAAACCCAAGAAAAAAGTGGCTTGGGGATTCTAGCTTTAAATAATGGCTACTCATTCATAATTTCCTAATTTGAAATTATGAATGGCTGCCCATTTTAATTTAGTTCAAAATCTCGCTCTAAAATAGAACGGGTACCCATTTTTATTATATCCATTTTTTCCCAAATTGGAAAAAACTGACTCACCACCTTTTTTTGCAACATTCATTTTCTGTAGTATGAACTAACAATACCATTTTCTATTATTTTTATTCAATTTTTCCTTGTGCAATCTCTTTTTTTTAGACTGCAGGAATTGGTCAGGTATCCATCCCCCTATAAACTACAGTGCGCCTAGTAAAATTTTTTCATGGGACCGGTGACATTGGCGTAACACACCCTCTAGTACCATGGGGATGGTGGGGAGACTAGACCGCATGACCTCTTGCCTGCAACAAGATGCTTTTGCCAATCGAGCTAGGCCCATCACCCCACCTTGTGCAATCTCTTAACATGTCATATTCTATTCAATTTTTTGAAGGGGACAATCACAAGTTCAATATTCTAAAATGGAATCAAGTACAAGGAATTTTCTCAAGAGGAATTTATAAAAGAGTTGTTTTGGATATATTCATATTTATTTGTACTTCAAATTTTATACAACAAAGGATCTCCATATATAGTTTTATTTCAAAATTTTAAGTAGGTAGCAATTAGAAAATAGGTTAAAAATAATTTGTTTTATTATTAAGAGGGTTTGGTAATCATGGGATCAAAGTAAAGGAAAAAACAAAAATGTAGGAAGTTAATGGCACCCAAAGAAATTGAAAAAAATAGAGAAATGGCAAAAAGACAAAAAGATAGAAGAACGAGGATTTGCGAAATGAAAAATATTGAAGAATCTAGTTTTGTGAATCTTGTAGAGGAGACCATGAAGGATGAGATGAATGTAGATGATGTAAATGTGGGAATGGTGAGTATGGAAGAAAATGTGATTATAGAGACAAACCCAATATGCCTTCAAATTCAACTTGAATGATATGGAAATAGTAGCTATGCAAACAACTTTGGGTACATGTTTTCAAATCCACTTTCCAATGTTATGGAAAATGCAAGGTGAAGCCACAATAGTGGTTTACAATTTGATGGAGGAAGGAAAACTAAGGAAAAATGACCCCAAGGCAAAAAAAATGGTTTTAGGGGTTTGAATGAACCTACAAGTTCAACCGAACCTAAAAGGGGTTCTCCTGAACTAGGGTTCGAGTAAACCCATTAATTACGGGCCCACATTTCTCGCCCAAAAAAAAAAGGAAATGCATATTGAGGGTGGTTCACTCAAACCAGGATTTGAGAAAACCCTGGTTCAAATGAACCCCTAGGGTTCGTACAAACCCCCCTTATTCCTCATTCTCCCCTTGAAACACAAAAAAAACTTAAATTTTTATGCTTCGAAGCTTGGATTGAGGATGAAAATGGAGGAGTCTTCACAAACACAACTGGAATCATGTAGTCCTCAAAACGAGCTATCCAATGAATATAATTTTAATATGTTTTGGTTTTATTATGTATTTGTTTTTTTAGTTTTATTAAACATAGGTTTTTCATCGAAAATGAAGGTCTTTGTTCTGTACATGTGGAAAAATAGCAGATTATCAAAAAACAAATTTGAAAAATATGAGTGCACTAGATATTGAAGTCGTTGATCCAATAAAAAGAAATGATATATACAAAAAAAGTTAGGTGTTATACAGTCGCGCTATGTCTGAATTGTAATTGGTTTGACTTCAAAACTTGATTAAAGAAAAAAATCAATAAAATACTATCTAACCAAGTGGAAGCACTAGATATCGAAGTTACAAATCTAAATTCGAAAGAATTAGAATTCTATCCTTCATGGAAAAAACATTATGCATTATATGATGTGTGTCACTTTTTAAAAATGTTGATTTCTAAAAAAAACCAATTTTCATGGGAGATGGAAAAAGAAGTGCAATCTGATTCCAAAAAAATTGAAAAAATACTTTTAGAATCTACAGAAAAAATGTGACGAGACTCTAGTTTGCATCATCTTCAAATTCCTCATGGTTTAGCTGTTATAGGTGCCCGAATGTGAAGATTTAGTTAAAAATAATAATTTCAGTGTCCAGTTTGGCCAAAAATTGTCAACCACTATTGTGGGACCACCTTGCACCTATTCAAACAAATCTAGGTATGTTTTGAAACCCACTTTTTTTATGATATTTATATTAGTTATTTAGATGAATTTAGATACACCAATAATGATATCAATTATACTAGTGAAATACTGAAAAAAACAAAATAATAATGAAATATCTTGTATGAATGAAAATGAGAATGAAATCCCTTGTATGGTTGAAAATGAAAATAAACCCCTTGTATGAATGAAAATGAAAATGTTTTTTTTTTATTTACAATTGAAAGAGATTCTTAGATAACCTTCTTGGAAAAATTTATTGGAGACAAATGAGAACTCACAGAAATAGATTATATAGAATATTGTTTTATAGAAAAAATCCAAGATTTCAATGTCAACTCATGATGCAATTGATGAAAATGTGGAAAATATGAAAAGCGATAAAAAAAGGAATTTTTAAAACCAAAAAAGAAAGATGATTTAGTAATAAAATTCATATCTAGTATTGCCAATGGTATTGATTTTGTTGGAAAAATATGATCTAAAGACAAGAATGCAACACGTTGTGCAATAAAAACCGCTTTAGTTAATAAATCAACTTCAAATACAAGAAAATTAAGATTAGTAAACATATAAAAGTACATCCTAAAACTTTGATAAGAGCAACTAAGAGAAGAGAAAGTATTGAAAATGATCCAATTAATCAATGTTGGAGTTTTAGTGGTAGACTCCCAAGGTTGGATATGAAATTAACTAATGAAATCAAATCTTTAATTTAAAAATATTGGCATGGTAATACAAGAGTATCACCTAATATTAGATATGTTTCAAAATTAAGGGTGAGATAAAAAATCTATGACCCTCATCCAAAACACCTATTAGATATGACTCAAACTGAATTTTATAAAAAAAATTAGACAATTCAATCTTACCAAATATTAGTATAAGTCAAAGATCATTTAAAAAATGTAAAACTTGGTATGTCATAATTAATAAAAAATGAATCTCTTGTTGTAAAACTCTTGCACAATTTTTTTATTATTATGATATTTTTTGGATAAATGTTGTACTTTGCATACTAACTAAATTATGTAGGAATGCGGCATTAATATGCCCCTTGAAACAATCAAAGATTTTATAGTAGGTTTGTTTTGTGAACCATCTACTGGACGCTTATTTTATTTAAATACATGTATTTCTGGACAATGCAATGGATGTGGCAACCTTTCATTGTTAGGAGAATGTATGCATGAAATTAGTTTACATGAATTTGGAAAACAATTAGTGGATGTCAAAAATTTCAAAAATGTTGAATATTCTTTCAAGGCTGGAAAAATTAGAAAACGTTGTGAGCTAATCATAGAAAAAATTAGTGTGCATGCATTCATTAGAGAATTTAAAGATAAGACTCTATCCAAATATGTCAAACACTCTTAATATTCTTGATGGCTCGATGGTCAATTTCCTACATGTAAAAACACGTTTGGAATTGGAACTATATTATCAAT
This sequence comes from Sequoia sempervirens, assembly GCA_007258455.2. NCBI lineage: Eukaryota > Viridiplantae > Streptophyta > Pinopsida > Cupressales > Cupressaceae > Sequoia > Sequoia sempervirens. The sequence goes on along the minus strand of VDFB02022903.1, from coordinate 4,080 downwards.
TGTTGATTTTGTAGAAAGCTATACTCTTGCTCCACAAGAGGAAATCGAATCCTAACATTATAATTCAATGCAAGTGGCCATATTTTTTCATATTGTATATAGACATGCAAATAATAGTACATAAGATAATATAATTTTTTTGAGAGAGTACCATTTGTATGTGAATGATAATCAATTATCGAAGTTTGTTCAATATTATTTTAATATATTTCATAAAAATATAAAAGAAAGATAAATTCAAATGAGAGAATGTCTCATATGGTCGGATAATTGTATGGGACAATTCAAAAATGCTAGAATGTTTTATTGGTTATGTAGAGCTCACAAGGAAAATAATATAAACACATGCAAAGTTTTTTTGAAGCTATACATGGTAAAGGAGAACACGATGGAGCAAGTGCATGTGTGAAAAGATCTCTTGCTAGAGAGCAACTAAAATTTGAAGATGCAACAAAATTCAAAAATGCACATGCAATTGTAGATTGGTGTAATACAAAATTATCTACATGAACAAGTGAGAAATCAATAATTTGATGCTTCTTTTGGTTAGTTGAAGAGAATATTCTTACTCGACAAGATTGTGAAATAATTAATGGATGAGTAAAATGGAATTCATTTAAGAGCTCAAATGAAAACACGTGGACAATATGGACAAGAGATCTTGCATGTTTTTGTCAATTTTGTATTGTAGGTGATTGGGAGGCATGTGGAAATACAAAATGGGTCAAATAATGGAAACAAAGGGCTTTAACACCTACAACACATGATCAAAATGAAGCAAAAAATGAAGAATGTAATCAATTGTTTGCATTAGATGATTATGATCATGTTTCAAACCTTTTACAAGAAGGTATTAAATTGAATTCAATTTTTTTATTACATTATTTTGTAATATATATATAATTTTATATGTATATATGTTTATATGTGAATTATATGTCACTCTTTATTGAATTAAATATTTTTTGTAGCACATGTGTATGTTGTTTTTTTCACTTGAGGGGAATGAAGAGGAGATAGAGTATGGGTTGGCTATATGTGTTGAGAGAAAACATAAGTTGGTACATCCTAGAGTGGATGATGCTAACTATAAGTATCCAACTGGTTATGTGGTTGTTGTTGGCATCTGGCTATGAAAATGTATAACAATAAAGAATGGTTTGTCTGCATTTTGAATACTATGAAAGACACAAGAATATTATACATTACTCACATTTGATTGTGGCAACCAATATAAAACAAGTTAGATATAAAGGGAGACCTATTAATAAAGTGTTATGGAAACTTTCAATGGATGATCATGAGAAATTCATAGATGCATTACAAAAAAGAGAAGATGCAGATGGTACCAAAAAAAAAACTAAATTAATTATATAGTTGTATATATTTAATTTATAGTCTATATATAGTTAAAAAATTCTCACATAACTTAGAGTCAAGGCTCATGTGTATCTCCCCTTAATCCATCTTCTTATGTTAGTCTTACGTCATTTCCTAATTATTGTTAAATCACTTTTTGTTTCAAGTCTCCCAAAACTAGATGCATTATGAAAAAGTGAGGATGTAGATGTTACAGTAGAATTTGAATAAATACAGGTAACTATATAGTGTTGGATATTGTTGATATGTGGTTTTCATTGATGTCAACACTATTGGCATTAATGTCTTTCAAGCTGTATATGTCAAGGATATTGAGAAAATTGTAATAAAATAAGTTGCAGGTTGTCAGTGATGTAGTGAAGCTCAGCATGGTGGCTAGCTCAATGTATTGATGATAAGAGGTTGTGGATTAAAGAGTTTGTTGACAATTATATCTAGTTTATCCACATGAAGTTTCAAAGGTTTGCATGAAGATTTGATTGAGTTATGAGTATATGTGTTCTGACAGTTGTTCTGTTGTTGTTGTTGGTGCTCTTGAAAGAAGATAATATGATTCTAGTAATTTGATTTGTTGCAAATTCTTCTGTGGTGATTCATGATGCTTGTGGATGTTTCTAGACTGTGCTTTATCTATGTTGTTGGTATGCATTGATCGTTGTGCTCACAATTAGTGATTTTCTTTTGTGAGTTCATGTTTTTCATGATCATGGCTGACAGGGTGATTGTAGTGTGTTGCAGATCTTCTAGGCATAATTGTTTAAGGTGTTTCATGTTTAAGGATGTTATATTGGGTCCTTACTATGTTGTGGCCGACATTGTTTGGTTTGCATTGATAAATTATTTATTGATTTGGGCTGATAGTTTGTACTCATTTTATATTTTGTTGGGCCGACATGCAGTTGATGTAATCCTTAGTTGTGGATATATATGATCAATTTTTTATACCATTTGAAGCAAGTGGTGTGTGAGTGTTGTGTGCGAATAATGTTCTAATCTTTCGAAGGTAGAAGTAAAGTGTGAAGAAGAGTGTGTTGGTGTTCCAAATATCAACAAATCAATTGAATCCTAAAGACTTAGCCAATGTCTTATGCTCAAACTCAAAGGTTGATTTGGCCAACTGACAAGATTTAGTCAAAGACTAAAATCTCCTACACTTTTGGCTCTACAGAACCAAGGGGGGTTACCCTATACAATGTCTAAAACTTAATTCACTCATGTACACACATTGCTTTTTATAACAGATAATTCCCAATTCAATTACACCCAAGAAAGTACTGACAACTTCAAATCTGGCTAAACTCTTGGTATATCAACACTTACTCAGCAACTGGGAAGTAGAATTCAACACAGTACTTCAACCAAACAATAGGGATTAAAATGATTTTGAATTTAAAATTGTTTCTGAGATGCATCAGCTGAACAACAGACTAGTGCCTAATTTTGGGCCATGGAGTCAAATGCATAAAGAGAATTCATCAACAAACAACCTTCAACCAGTGGATTTACAACTGTTAATGTATTACATCAACAAATCCTCTTCTATTGACAATCATTTTTTTCTTATCAGATCCAACCTACACACTTGAAATCACAATTATCTGCTCAAAGCATTTTAACCATTTCATTGAAATAAAACAATGAATAGACAAAATAATCTCACGAAATTGAGATGACAAACTCAAAGATACTCTGTATTATTGAATTCATATGACTAAATGTGTACAAATATGGAGAAAATTTGAAGACATTCATGAATGTGGAAACACTTTGAATACATTCATGATTTATCTGCACAAACTAGTGATATTTGCTCATGAAATCAAAATTTACAGCTTACAAACTCAGCTAATGACTTAGAGCTTAACATTTTCTATCTACCCAGCCCCATACAAGAATTCAGAACCTTATAACAATGAGAAGAGAAGAGAAGAAATAGAAAACAAAAGAGCCCTAAAACTAATCCGTTCATGACATCTGGCAGCCCCTTTCCCGTTCATCAAGAATTTGCAAAGCTTCTGTCATCTCTCTTCAGAAACAAACTTTGCCTCCAAATATGCCTTTGTTTTGTAACAACAAATTCACCATGTGGAGAATTTCACCATTCACCCAGCTACTAGAAAATATCTTATCTCTATGCCCGTGAAAAGTCCTGTTATCTTCCTTTTGTTTGTTGTAGTTTTATTTTATTCCACTTTGTATTTTATTGCCCAACAATAAAAATTTTCACCTTTTATATTTTATTCCCCAACAAAGAGAATGTTTCACAAATAGTTTATTGTGCACAATACTTCACGTGCCATTTATAATAGTTTCCCTTTTACTTACAACATGGGTGGAAGCATTTGAAAACATTGTCAATCTCAAACCTTCATGGTGCTCCCAATATTTCAAATATTTAATTTGAAATATTTTTCCTTTAACATTAAAGAAACTCCTTTTAAAAATGTCTTGGGAAAAACTTTACCCCACCTCACATTTAAAAGCAATGGGAATTAAATAAAGTGAAAACCCCTTAAAATACTTCACCATCAGGTTATTAAAAAAACAACCCACGAGCCCACTTTACTCCTTTTAAAACTTTTATCACAGGCAATATTCAAAGTATTAAATGCTTTTCCTTTGTAAAAAGAAAATAAGAATACTTAAAATATTAAATCATCGGGCTCATCTAAAACTCTTTACCCCTGCGTTCAACATGCC
>VDFB02022902.1:0-23552 GCA_007258455.2 Sequoia sempervirens | reverse complement strand
ACCACTAACATCTACACTAATCCTTAGTTTAGGGAAACCCCCTTTACCAACCCTCAATCAACAAAATCAAAAAAATCCTCCAATCATAAATCAAACCAACATACCAAATCCTCTGATCATGCCACCAATATTGTAACACCAGGTGACACCAATCCAAACAACAAATACAATCAACACATCATCTACAACACCCAAAATACCTCAAAATGTGGTTTCCCAAGGGCCTAGCATATCAATCGCACCATCTACCACACAAAATCCTATTGTCAACGCAACAACACCTCAACAAACTCTCATCACAACATATCACACCATTCCAAATCCACCACCACCACCACCACCACCAAGAGAAAACATGGCAAACCAATACAACATCACATTGCAAGTAGCTCAACAATCCTACCAAAAAACACTTCAGTAGTTTCAAACTCAACAAGCCACACAAGTTGCACAACAAGCAGCTCAACAAGCGTAGGTACAACAAGGTGCACAACAAGCTTCCCAAGCACAAGATCAAGATTTGTTACGACAAAAACAAGCTTCCCAAGCTATGCAAGAAACACAATCCACACAAGCAACACAAGTCACACAAGCTACATAGGCTGCTTAGGTTGCACAAGCCACCCAACAAGCTTAAGCTTAGGCACAAGCCCAATATCAAGCTCAACAAGCACAAGCACAAGCACAATACCAAGTAGCCTAGAAACAAAAATATTAGCAAGCTTTAGAATAGTACCAAGCACAACAAGAAGCAACTCAATAGCTATCCCAACAACAAGCATTTTTGGTGCAATAGTAGAAAAACCAACAATAAGCATTGTTGGAACAACAACAATTACAAGCATACCAAAAAGCATTGATCACATAGAAAAGTTTTTAACCATCTCCCAAAAATATTTAAAACACTCCACCTGACAATCAAATGATCAAAACACCCCAAAACACATTCATCCCACTAGATGATCAACAAAATGATGTGACAACACAAATCAAATTGCTCTTGCAACAAGTGCTAGACCTTCAATCTAGAAAAACAACAAAAAACTAAACAATTTGTGCCCCTATTCATTTGACAGAAACATTGTGATGCTTCTCTTCCCAAAGGGGTTTGAAATCCCTAAATTTGACAAATATCATGGGATGGGTAATCTTGAAGGTGACATCATGGAATTCTAGGTACATTATATGGAATTTTCATATATCAACATATATATAATGTGACTATTCCCTTGAAGTTTGGCTGGAACAACAATGGAATGGTTCTTTCATCTTCCTCCTAGAAGAAAAAAGTTCCAAGAAATTGTGGATGAATTCATATAGAACTATGCATTCAATATAGGCATGGATGTGAGTCCAGAGGAACTATTTTCTCTCAAAAAAGCTAAGGGGAAAACATTCACATCCTTCCTACAACAATGGTGATCCAAGTCTAACAGGAGTAAATGAACCGTGCCAGAAGAACAACGAATCTGCACTATCATTGCCAATCTTGAAAAAACCTTGTCCTTCCATCTAAAAATGCAATGCATCACCACATATGACCATTTGATCCTCAAGGCGCTCAACATCAAAAGAGCCCTTATTGCACAAGGGGGGACACCCTCATATCAAGAATATCAAGATAACCACCCATCAACTAGTTACAACAAATAACCTCACACATGGGCAAAGAAAAAAAATGTCACTAATGATGGTGTGGTTGATGTTAAGGTCATAATCACTACCCCAAAACAAAGCACACAATCATACCAACAACCGCAAGGAAATAATCGAAACAACACACAAGCCAACATAGTATCACAACAACCCAACAATCAAATAGTCAATAATATAAATAATCAAAGGGGACCACCCCCACAGAACAAGTATCCCTGAAATGAAAAGACATAGCCCTTGGGGAATCAATCAAATATGTCATGAAGAAATTGGTACAAGAGAATCTTAGTAAAATCCTTGTTTATGAGAATTATCAAGAGCCCCAAGTGAAACCACCTTGGTGCAATGAAAACCATGTTTGATATTTTCATCAAATTAAGGGACACACGATGACCAGTTGCATGAGATTAAAAAATTTGATCCAAGACCTTATCGATGAAAAAAACATAAATGTTAAACAATCTACAGGAAATTAGGTCCTAAAGCTATACACGAATCTGATGCTAGATCACAATAAAGGGAAAAACCATGGAAAGAGAAAGTATGGAAATGTAAACTATTCTTACAATCATGTTGTTGTGTCCTTAGATGAATGGGTTATTTTTGTTAATCTTAAGCAAGCCAAGGCTGATTGTGGAGTCACCACATGTGGTGGCACAGTTACCATTTCTAGACCATCCCAACCATCCAAGGCAATAGCCTCTAATCCAAATTTCACTCCCAATGGTTATAATGTCTTGGACCAGCTAAAAAGAACCCTCACTCAGATTTGCATCATGGAGTTACTAAAGATCTCACTCGCACATAGAAAAATTCTAGAGGAAGCATTAGCTTCATCCACTATCCTCATGGATCTTGATGCTCACTAGTTCCAAGCTATGGATAGAAAAATCACCACCCCACATCTCCTAACATTTTCTTATCAGGACTTCCCAATGCAACCATCTCAAAATCACACTCTCCATCTTGAAGTCCTAGTCCATAAAAATAAAGTCAAAATGGTCTTGGTGGATGGTGGTGCATGTATAAATATTTGTTCAGTCAAGCTAATAAATAATCTGGGATTCTCCAAGGATGTCATTGAAAAGGGTAAAATTATTACAATCTAGGCATATGATGATCAGGAAAGAGTGTCTCAATGCACTATTAAAATCCCTATTCAAGTAGGGTCATGCATCATGGAAACCACATGTTAGGTCCTTGACCTTTATTTACCTTATAATATCCTCTTTGGGTGTCCATGGATCCATTGGATGAAAGTTATCACATCCACCTTCCATTAATGTGTCAAGTTTTCCTACCAAAATCAAGAGTTCATAGTCCATGGTGATCCCCAACCCTCTTATTATTTCAAGAACCTGGAAGCCAAGTACTACAAAATCCCTTAAGTCTCAAAGAATGATGAAGGCCCTACAACCCCATATGTAGACCCATCTACCTTAACCTCCACTTCTGAGACATAGACACCTAGCATTCTTGACATCTTTGATATTAAAGTCATTATCAAAGAAAATGTGTGTGGGGATTACAAAATGAAAAATAGTTCCTTTGTAGTAGGAGAGTTACCTCAATCTCCTAGGTCTCACAGGTAGCCCCAACCATTTGAAAGATCATCCCAAAATTTCAAAGTAGACCTCTCCAAATTTAGATGTTGGGGAGACCTAAGTTGGGAAGTGGTAGATGAAAAAGACATCAAGTCTGTTATACCAAGATAAAAAGGCCCGTGCTTGATCTTCCCATGGATGATAGCAGCAAAAGACTACAAATGATGCTTGGTATGGGCTATAATAGAAGTAAGAAACTTGGAAAGAATTACAATGGTCTTCTAGTACCTATCATTCTTGAGAAGTAGATAAGGAATCTTGGTCTTGGATGTTTGCCTCTAAAAATAACCATACATGGAAAAAGTGCTTCAATTAGAAAAGTTAAAGCTCCCCCTTAGTTACCAGTATCCATAGGTTCACCCTTAGACAACTATACCTTTGACATAATAGATGTGTGTGATGAGGATCCCATAACTAACTTACCCATAATATTCGAGGATTCCTCACTTCTTCTGATTAGTACCCTATATTTTGAGTCAAACAACCAAACCCATGAGCTAAACTTAGTCTATCCCCAACTCATCAATTACAACCAACGAGGACCACCAATTTTGGACATATTCAAAAAATGATGAGGCTCTCTTAGAATTCATGGGATTGTGGGATACTATACCATGTGGATATCACAAAGCTAGGTTCAACATCATGATAGACAGACATTCGTTCTATGGGGAGACAATTGAATCCCTTAGTCACAAAAGTGAAAATTGAAGAATAATATCTAGGTCTTTGAGTGAAAACAACACTACGAAACTCTCTGATGCAAAAATAGTAAAAACATAGGATGCATCCATTGGTGAAAACCTCTTTGAGGTGTGAAAGGATGAGGGATTCAATCTTCCCTTTAGTGCTATTCATTAGGAGAAGTCAGCAGTCTTAGCACAGAAGTGCAATCTAGTCAACTTGGGAATAGAAGATATTCCACATATCACCTTCCTTGCATAATCAGTCTTGATAGAAGAACTCCTAACTTTGTTTCTAAGAGAAAGAAACATAAAATTTGCATGGACTTGTGCCGACATGCCTAGCCTTGATCCAGAAGTTATGATTCACCACCTAGCTATATATCCCCAAGCAAAGCCAGTAAGACAAAAGTTGAGAAAGATGCATCCACAAATAGCATTATTGGTCAAGATGGAATTATAGAAGCTCCTTGATGCTAGTTTCATACAACCAATTGATTATCTAGAGTAGGTTTCAAATCTTGTACCTATTCCAAAGTGGCATTTGCATCTGCACTAACTTTAGGGATTTGAAAAACATGTCCCAAGGATGATTTCCCTCTCCCAAACATCAACATGATTGTGGATATGACTATAGGGCATGAAATGCTATCACTAATGGAAAAATTCTTAGGTTACAATTAGATCATGATAGATAAGGATGATCAACACAAGGCAACTTTTACTTGTCCATGGGGGACATATTACTAGAATATGATGCCACTGGGGTTGAAAAACGTAGGAGCTACCTATCAAAGAGCTATGACACTAATATTCCATGGCTTGATTCATAAAACAATGGAAGACTATGTGGATGACATATTGGCAAAATCAAAGAAACATGGGGATCACATAGCAACGTTAGGTTCCATCTTTGATAGACTAGAAGAATACAAGGTAAAATTCAATCCAAAAAAAGTGTGTCTTCAGTGTATAATCAGGTAAGTTACTAGGGTACTGTGGACCCTAAATATGCATTTTTTCTAAAAAACAAACAAGCATGAGTATGGTTAGTTAAATCAAGCAAATCAGATATAGAATCCCTATGAAATAATTGCTCATGTTATCTATGCAAACAAAGTAAGTTATCAACATAAGCTAAGTGAAAGCATAAGAAAAACAAGAGTCAAATTCTATCCCATAGTGGATTGGTGCTTCTATGGAAAGAAGCCCTTTCCCAATCCTTGCTAAAATAAGCTAAATGTTGCAAATGATGAAGATGGTGTGGACAAGATTAGTTCTCAAATGAAGAGAGTGACCTTGCATCAGATTTGTGGATGGATTTGTGTAGATTGTTGTGGAGGATTTGCTCAAAGATGAAGCTTCTATTTAAGGATTTTCAAATGCTAAGTGTTGAAGAGGGACCAATGTGGGACTAATATTGGACCAATGAAAGAAGGGAACTTGTCATCATGTGAGTGGTTGATGCATGTGCAAGATTTGGGAAATGTGCCCAAGAGGGGGGAAATTTGAATTCAAATTTGTGCAATGAATGCTGAGTTTGACTTTGGAAGGGGACATGTAAGAGGCATGTAAGGCCTCATAAATGCTCTATTGGGTGTACATGTCCACTTGGGGGGGAGATTCAAACTTGGAGAATATTCTCCCTTTATGCAGAGTTGAAAATAAAGATTTTGATAAATCAATTAAATGCAATTTCATGTATAAGTGGCCAAATCTAGAGAATGGAAGTGGGTGAGATTAGCATTTAATCATGGTTAGATTAAATCAATGATGATTAGGTTAGATTAATGGTGTTTAGATGATTTTGACTTTTAGGACTTAAATATTTCATTTATTTAAATCATAAAAGGATGGAAGATGCATTTTTGAGATTTTAATTAAATAAAGTTTGATTTTATTAATTAGATATACTTGATCAGATCTGATTGATTGATATCTGATCTATTTTATTTTATTAGATTGAGGATGATTTAGATTTGATATATGATAGGTTAGATGACTAAAAGATCTATATTATGATGATGATTAGGCAATGCATGTGAAATGATCGGTGTTTCCTATTATGTATGATATGAATGATATGTGGTATGCTGACAGTTTTGTGGATATAGGATGTATTTATGATGGTGCATGATGGATGCAGGATGGATGCATAATGGATGAATTGGATGCATTGGTGATGATGATGTTAGTGAGGAAATGAGATGATGACAAGAGGATCCCACAAGTCCATGATCTGACGAGACTTTATTAGAGATGATGATGATGATAAATGATGATGATGATGATAAATGATGATTTTCTTATCAAGGATTGGAATTTTAAAAGGGCTACTTACCTTATGTTTGATTACACATGTAGATACAATGCATCAAGGTATAAATAACCAGGATGGCATTGTACCTAGTGCGATGGAATTTGACTCGACAAGCAAATAGAGTATTCTTGTTCACTTGACATACTTAAACCTTGCTAGACGTACCTAACAGCAAGTATTCATCGAAAGTTATTTTACAAGAACGCCCAACAAGCACAACAAACAAAAGATAATGATCATTGCCCCATTCCTATCTCTAAATCCTTTGTTTGGATATCATCGAGTGTCCTTGGAATGAGCGAATAAGATAAATCAAAAGAAAAGACTATAATTTAAAACAAGCTCAATGCCTTCATATCTCCAGCCAGAGGGATGTGTTTTGATAGTCCATAAGAATCCAAAGTGATATCCATAAATGATGCCCATTGCCAGAACGATATATCCTAGGACATGCATTGTATAGGATGATGATGATTTGATAAGTTGATTGATAGGCTGTTGATATAAGGTTGATTGACATGTTTCAAAATGATCAAGAGTTTGATTTTGTGTTTAACGGTTTGTTGTTTCGATTTTGATTTTACGATTGAAGCTTGCTTTTGCTGATCGCTATGATTGTTTCTATTTGCATTGCCAAAAGGATGAAGGTGATGATTAGTTTATTATGGATGATTGATTATTGCAGTGCAAGCAAGATGAGATGGATGGATTTTAACATTTGGTTGTTTCTTGACATCTTTGGAAATGTTTTAAGGTTGTTTTTGGTTTTGGATTTTATCAATGTTTTTAGATTTTGTGTTTTTGAATCTTTTTGAATTTTTGGTGTTTTTTGAATGTTTTTGGATTGTGATGTCTTAGGGGTGGTCAAAGATGAGCCTTGCCTATGTTTAAGCTCAGAGACAACGTAGTTCAAATTCCAATGTTTTTTATGTTTTCTATTTTACTAATTGCTTTTGTAATTTTTATGTTTTGATGGTTTTGGATTTTTCGCGATGATTTTGAAGATTTGATATGGATATGTGTGATGGTATCAGTGCTCTATTTGAGGATTTTGTTGACAACCAAGCTAAGGTTGATTGATTGGATCGATGGATGGATGATGATGATAACATTGTTGAGGATACACAACAATGCAAGGATTTGATTTATCAGGATTGATGGTGATAACATTGTGGAGGATGCACAAATAATGTATGCGATAGTTACAAACACAAATGATAATATCCTGAGATGACGATTTTGCTGATTTGATTGATCATGATTGATGAAGCTTGGTTTGAAACAAAATATGTTCCAAATGATTTGATGTGACGCTGGACGCGCAAAATAGTTGCAATCGAGTAGTGATTATTTGGATCACCGCTTGAAGAAAGATAAAGCTTGATAAGGAATGCTTGTTCATCAAAATATGCCATGGGCTAGTGATTTGATTTTTCTCACAAGTGGTTTGACCAATTTGATCTCACATTTTCCACTGTTCGGATCACCACATAAGTTGGAGGATATAGATCAAGATTTATTCCTAAAGAAAGATGTACATATCTACCCCCAATGTTTAGCAATGTATGGAATGTCATGGATGGATGCTTGGATAGGCGTGTGGACGGATGGATATGGATTATCTTAAGATAAGATAAGGTATTTGGATAAAAAATGCTCATTTGGATAATGCTTTAAGGCTCAGATAATGTTGCATAGGATAGGATCAATGAAAACAGACCCATGTCAAGATGTTTACCATAAACAAGCGTAGAGTGTGCCCCAAAATTTCATCAAGATCAAGATAACTTGGATGATGGATGCAAATGGATGAAAATGGATTCGAGGCATGGTTCATGGATGGATGGATTTATTATGGATAAGATGGATGAATGCTCAATTTATTACTTCGGGATGAGATGAGATGTTTCTACTTGAACTGAATAATAGATACTAATTCTACTCATGATGCCCGCTTGTCGTTTTCACATATAGTTTTCCCAAAGCTTCGCCCATGTGGTTTCACCGAGGACGATTTTTCTTTACTATTTTCAATCCTTTTTCTAATTTTGATTTCTTGCTTGATTTTCCGTATTTTTCCGAAAGTTTTAAGCCCATGCCGAATCACAAGCCATAATGTAGATGCCCCTATCATAATGTGCCATTGATAGCCTGCTTGAATAAGTTGCTTTGCTATGATACGTGCACTTGAATGCAACTTTTGGGATTCTTGATTTGTTTTATTGATACCAAGGTTAACTCTGTCTTTGTGCGCACATCACGATAGAGTGCCTTCAAAATCCTTATGATGAAGGGTCATTTCCAATACATGGTCAATTTGAGAATTGGATATCATGTGTGGAGGCATGGATGGAGTGTGTTTAGGGATAGGAGATGGATTGGTTGATAGTTTGGAACCTTTGAATCTCCAAACATGGGAAGATGAGCAATGATGGGTGGATAGAAAAGTGTGCATGAAATTAGGACCAACTCCGCTTGATATACTCTTTGTATCAGCTTGAAAAGACTGCTTTTGCTTTTGTGGACCTCTTTGATGGATACTTTTCCCTTTTTTGTTTTGCCCCATAGTTTCTTTGACTGATGGAGTTTGATAGGGATAATATTTCTTTGTATTCCTTGGTATCCATATGTATTTGATTTGTCCATTATTCTTTTCTGATTCTTTTTCTTTGATAACTTTCTTTGTACTTTGATTTAATTCTTTCTTTTGACATTGGTCCCAATTCGTGGATGCGGTGATGGGTGGATGAAGATTCATGACGTGGCTAGTTGTAGTATTGGCATCGGTTTCATCATAAGGATTCTTCGTGCTCCCTATGTTGAGGTTTTCTTGAGATGAAGTTTCCCCCAGTATGGTGGAGGTAGTACCTTTAGGCTTTGATTTTTCTTGTTCTGACATGCTTTGACAAATGACTACTATAGATGACATTGTTTCGATTTTCTGCTCTACTAACTCTGGATTCTATTGTTCTGTCTGATTTTATTCCTTGAGTAGGTAATGCTGGTATCTCCATATATGATTTCTTTAACCTGGATTTTGGATATATCTAATATCGATGTTGGAAACTCAATAACTTGCTCTTGTTGTGTTGTAATGTTAGAAGTAAAGGAATCCTGTTTTGAATGAAGATCATCTACATGTCCATCCATAGAAAGCATCTCATAGGTAGATGGAGGAGTATGTGCTACATGGATATGATTATCTTGCATAGATAGGAGAGTGTCCATTAGATCATTGTAGTAGCTTGAAGATGTAAATTCTTGATCTTGAATGATTTTGAAATTGCTTTCGACATGCTTTGGATCAAGTTCTTGACGTGGGTCAATTTCATAGGATGGATTGCTTACAAAGGTTTCTTGGATGTCACCATTAGACATGGTAAGTGGTTCAATATCTTCAAGTGTCGAGTCCAGGGTTCCTTCAATATCTATAATGATGAGGTTGAAGGAGGTCAACATGTCTTGGAAGGAACCATTGCTAGAGTTTGGTGAAGTATTTTGATCATGCTTTGGCATAAATGCTTGAGATATATCCTCTAACTCATAGGGAAATGTAGAGACATTTTTAATATGATCATTGGTCAACGAATTGTGCATTATGTCAATTGGATCAAATAATCCTAACACTCCTTGAAAGAGATCACTAAAAAGTGGCTCTTGATGTATGGTGAGTTGATCATTGGATTATGTAGATACATCCTCAATGTGCTTTTCGATGGAGAGGTTTTGATCATTGTTTTCGACAATTGTGGTGGAGAGATTGTGAATGTCTTTGACCATAGGGTCAAGTGATGTTGACATTTCTTGAATTGGATTGTTGTTGGGTATTGTTGGTTGATTTTGATCATGATTGAATTACGACTCTTGATGTATGTTGATTTTATCATTAGACAAAATAGAAATAGCTTCAAGGTGCTCTTGGATGGATAGATCTTGATCATTGCTTTTAGCCATTGTGGTGGGGAGATTATGAACACTATCAATAGTGGTTGAATGTTCATTATTATCCCCAATAGTTATCACTTTTTGTATTTGTGTGTGTGTTTGTTGTGTAGCTCGAGAGGCTTGGGCAGATTTTTGAGTTTTCCTTTCTTATTGCAGGGCTAGATATTGTTGGATGGCCCCTTGGTAGGCTTGGTGAGATTTTAGCACAATGTCATATTGTTTTGTTGTGTTTGGTTTTGGTGGTAGTGGTGGTGGATTCGGAACCATGTTGGATGTAGTGAAAAGTGTTTGAGATACGCTCGGAGCGATCATGGTAGTGAGGGGTTGAGATGTGATGGGGGTGAGAGTGGTGGTTGGAGTGATTGAGATGATAGGAATGGTCAGAAAGACTGAGGTGATAGGTCCTTGGGATATCGTATTTTGATTTGGGATCAATGTTTTTATTTCATTAGATACCATCCCTTGGTGTGATGTTCATGGTATATTCAAAGGATTTGTCTTGATGATTTTAGGTGGATTGATTTGAATGGAGTGATTGGTGCTAGGTAAAGGGGGAAGCTCTAAACCAAGGAATGATATAGGTAATGGTGGTGGAGATTTCCCTTGGCGCAATGACTCAACTATCTTAGTAAGTGTTGCAATTTGATCTCGCCAAATTTGATCTTGATTTCAATCTTGACTCCCTGATATATTTGATTTGGATTTTGTTTAGGCAGATTTGGAGTGTGTACTTGTGTTTGATTTTGGAAAATGTTCTAATTTGTGATGACACTTAGATTTGGCAGGATAAGTTGGAATTTACCATTGTTCATGTTGGGAATATTTGTATGATTTGCAAGCATATTTATCCCAAAGTTTTCCGGATTCATGTTTGGAAAACTTGTACTTGGTACATTCTCATTTGGCTTGTAGGGATTTGGTGGGATGACATTGTTTGTTTCAAGGCTCATGCATTGATTGTTCGATTGTTAGACTTGTAGGTTTGGACTTGGATATACCATCAGGAAATGTTTTTCAATCTTTGATTTGGGAATATTCACACTTGTTGTTCTATTGATGTTTGTCAAAGGTAATGGTCCCATGTATGGATTGTATAAGTGTGAGTTTTGATAATCAATCGGCATTGTAAGGCTTTGAAGATTCAATTGATTTGGATTAATCAAGATGTATGGATCAAGTTTATATTCCATGTTCTCCTTGTGTTTTGACATTGTTGCAAAAGTGATTTCTAAGGTTCTTAGGACCAATGATGAGATGAAGGATGGAAAGGGGAAATGATATGAGTGTTGAAAATTTAGGGACTTTGGATCAATGCTAGACTTAGGGTTTTATTTTGATTGGTTTTGATTTGGATGATGAACTTGTAAACTCTAAGATGTTGGATGTGATCTTTGGGATAAACATTGTTCAAGAAAGTGATAATTTAATTAAGTGTGTGAGGAAGGATTCATCCAAACACACTTAACTAAGCAATTGACTTTGATTTGGTTTTAAGGATGATTTACCCAAGTCTAGGATGATGTTTTCAAATCTCTAAAGTTGTTTGTGGGATGAAGATGATAAATGTTTGAGATGGATGAAGTGTTTGATTCGATCCTAAGAAAGACTTAGAGAGACTTTGTTTACTAGGCCAAGGTATTGAAGAACACACTTTTCACTTAGAGTAATTTCAAACTCAAAAGACCAATGTTTTGCATGAAAATCGTATGACCAAAACATATCAAGCACATGTGTGGGGTCCAATTTGTTCTTTGCTTAATGAGTTATTTTTACCACAAACACACTTCTTGATTAGGTTTCAAACTAAATTTCCAATGTAAACTTATTTTCATCCCAAAAAGGTGCTATGTGAAAGTTCCAAAAAATTAGGACAAGGGTTGCCTAATGTTGACCTTTGTAAAAGAAAATTAAGATGTAAACCCAATTACTTAGAAACCTCTAAGGACATAGTCCCAAGGGTAAGCAATAGTTCTTGGGTTTTGTCAAAGGTATTTTCTCTAACTAAGGGGTTTCAAATTCTCATGATGATGTTGAATGATGGTTTTCCAATGTTTTCGATAAACACACTATGTTTTCAAATTGACTCATAAGCAATATAACACCCTAGCTCAATTGGAATGTTTTTCTTAGTGGGCTTGCCTCATGCCCTTCATAGTAGACGAGATGACTTTACATGCAACCAAGGATAAAATAAAAAGGTATGTTAAGAATGAAGTCTTAAGCTCTATATTTCAACCAAGATCGGACATGGCAAGTAACTTCTTGGAATCTAAGTTCCAATGCACCACTTTGATAAAATTGTTGGATGGACTAGATGGCTGCTATAAACAAGGTTCTTTGTGACATAACATCGGGGACATGGCACCTTGCGAGCATCCAGCAAGCCACTAAAGTCTTTAATCAATCCTACTAGGGGCTCTTATATGTTTTATGGTAGTACTCCATTCTGAAATACACTGTACGGCTAAGGCCTACATACCATGAGGACTTGACAGTTTAGTCTTATCTATTTATATACTGGCCCAAATGAAAAACTGGTTGGAGTCGCCTTCGAGTTCTCCTTTCAGATGTGTCTCTTAGGTAGGCCCCTCTAAAGGTGACTCAAAGCAATAAAATGCATTTTGAGTGTTTCTCTTTCACCCTAGATCACACGAAGCACAAGGGGAGAGGATACGCACTTCAAAATGCACCAAAAACAAGATCACTCAAATCAAACACTTGTTCATTTTAGCCCCAAAGCAATGATGAGTTCGTTTTAAGCACCAAAATGAAATGTTAAATTGCTTGTTCAATTTTAGCCCAAATTGAAAGTTTAGTTAGTTTCTAAAGTTTTTTTAAACCTTTTGCAATGAAAAATTGAAATGTTCTTTCTTTAGAGCCTCAAAAGTGATCTAGTGTCCTAAGAGCATAAGAAAAGAAACAAATTTTTAGGAGAGCTTTTATGGATAAGAGTGTTAACAACATAAAGTGTTCAAAAACACTTTGTTTTATGAGATATTAATGCCATCATAAGTCTTTACCTCCAAATTTCTCAACCTACAAAACCATTGAGGCCTCCAAAATAGAGGCCAAAAAGGCAATAAGTAACCTTGATGATCAATAATTAAAGAAAGCACCTATCATAAAAACTTGAACTTTACTTCTTTTTTCTATTTTCAAGCAAATTAGATGAATTGGGGTATAAAATAGAAAACAAATTAATGACAAGTACTTCAAACTCATAAGCATTAAATAGATGCTCTTTTTAGCTTTGTTACCCAATTCTCCAACTACTTGTGATTTTCTAATTCCAATGGCCAACTCCAATACCACTAATTATTTACGCAAACACTCCCTTCAATCAATGCAATGAAATATTATATATATGGGGGAACAAATAAAGCCATTCAAATTTATCACCTAGAAAATTTGATGCGTGTCATGCCAAATATATTTGGATTGAAATAAATGGTCTGTTTGAAAGCTATTGTTTAGGAGAAAAATGATATTTATGAGAATCGAAAACTAGTCTTGATTTTAAACTGACCAACTACCTACCCCCTTTTTAATGGATCAAACATTTGAAATAACTATTGTCTGGTTACTAGATAGGTAGTAAATGGTTATACAATTGAGAAAGACTCCTACATACTCATTACTAACCAAAGAAAAAATTCTTATTGAAGACAAAATACATTAAATAATATGGTAGACCACATACGATGGCAAGGAAAGTAGTCTTAGAACCACTATTATGAATGCGCCCATAGCTAAAAGCATTGATTGTGTGTCCTACAGGCTAGAGACTACACCTACACCAGCATAAAGGAGGAGTGTCCTGCAAGTTAGAGACTATGCCAGCATAAGGGAGGGAATACATAAAATCCTAAATGTGGCTATGATAAGACAGTGGAGAACATCCTTTGTGTTGAGAACTGAATTTGTGACTATCAACTACTCTTATCCATTGAATTTTGACCCTCTCAAGGCCCCACAAGACAATACATTAGCATAATTCATAGACAATTGAATTGAATATGTGAAGAATGTGCAATCCTCTTGCTATCTTCCTTGCAAAAACCAGCCCAGATTCAAGACTTTAATCTCAAAATAGTACAAAGTATAACAAAAAGTTGTATTTTAATTGAAGAGAACAGTCCTTTGTAACAAAATAGTCTAGATTCAGGGTAAAAGGCAACAGCTGGGAAAATGCATGTGCGTTTGTTAACTAAGAGACTTGTATTCAATATTAAATGCATGCAGTGGTGCGCAGGAAGTCAACAAACTATGTGACAACGAGTAAAGAAGGCACATGAACTGCTTGACAAGAACTCTCACAAAAGTGTCATCTCATGAAATGCCATGATTATAGGATATGCACTGACTAGAAGGTGTGAAATCTGTTTGATAGTATGCTCTAAAGCGATGTTGTCTCATGGAATGCAATAATTGCATGATATGCACAGAATGGATTTGTTGACAGGTGTAGAGTGAATTAACCTGCCCTTTGACCAGCGTACATTGGATGGAGCATTTGAGATAGGGCATGAACAATCATCAATGAAGAAATGTGGACACATGGAAAAGGCACATGAACTGTTTAAAAAATCAGAAGCATAGACAAAGCGTGTGGACTATTTGACAGTCCAAAAGCATGGACAAAACATGTGAATTGTTTGACAGATTTCTAGAGAAGAATTCCTCAACCTTTGTGCAACCTAAAACATTTATTCTAACTATCTTCTTGCAAAAAAAAAAGTGATCTCGATGCAGGGATTATTAACTTATTATGATTGTTTCCTAACAAACTCATTCTCCCACCATGTTCTGACAAGATCTCTTTGTCCTTTTTAATATCCAAGTGATGGCCATGCCACTTAATGGCTTTTCCAACGACTCCATCATCTAGTTTCTCAGCTACAGATATGAGGATGTGACATAAGAAGTAATAATCGTAAGATTCTTGGTGTAATTAAAGGTTTCTAGAAATGGTGTGATTGCCTCGGTATCCTAGTAATATACTTATATTGTTGATAATTGTCTTATCTCAACTAGTGGGAGGGAATAGAAGGGATGGTCTGCCAACACTAACATCTACCATTAGCTAATACTTTTTAATGCCACACCACTCAATCCAAGGAAACAGATAAATCAACTACCATTCAATTATTTTCCTTGATTGAAAAGCAAATGTAATTAGCAGACATAAAACCAAATCTCACAACCTTGACTAACGCCCTCACTGCTTGCGCCCAACATGAAATGGGGTATGGACATCTATGAAAGCGTAAAATGTTCTGGTGAATGCCTACTTAGAAATGTGTTTCAAGGTAATGTGTTGATTTTTGCAATATAGCTTCGTGCCACTCTAAAGACAGTAGACAAATGAATGATTAAGCATTTAATCACTGATATGCAGCCTTAAGCAATCAATCTATTTATTTGTAGTCAAAGCCATAAGTAATGTACCTTTTTTTGTTTTTTTATTTTGTTTTGCAGTCAAGCACTTAGCCTACTAGGGTAGTGATTAGATAGTATTAGCTCGGTCCACAACAGCTAAGAAGGCCAAGGTCAATGTTTGTTGGAGACAAAAGGAGTATGATATTTAGCATTTTTCTCTCCATATATTGTTGTTGGCCGCGTATTGAAGACCAAGTGCATCATTGCTAGATGCATTTTGAAATCCTAGCTTCTTTAGTAAATTTGACTCTTGTGACTAATACACTTACTATTAGTGTCTTAAAATTTTAAGCAAACAGATCCCTCAACGTGCTAAAGAAAACAAAAATACATGTATGTGTAAGAAGATGAGTCAATCAGTTTGTAAAGAAATATAAAAGAATCTTGTGTAACAGCTAAAACGTACACAATACATAAGACTGTGAGTAATGTTTTGAAGGATTTAACTCTTATAAATCAAACCTATTTCTGAACCAATAAAGTAATGAAGCCAGAGATTAGATTCAAGAAAAAGCTTGTTGTAAAAGAGTTCCTA
Source organism: Sequoia sempervirens (assembly GCA_007258455.2). Lineage (NCBI taxonomy): Eukaryota > Viridiplantae > Streptophyta > Pinopsida > Cupressales > Cupressaceae > Sequoia > Sequoia sempervirens. The sequence continues at coordinate 7,370 of VDFB02022902.1, read as the reverse complement.
CAAAAACAAAGACTCATCCCCATCTAATGTATGAATTAATTTTATACAAACAAAAATCGAGAGATGCTCTCCTTCTAGCCCCATAATGTGGACCCTAAATCTGCATTTTTGCTCAAAAACAAACAAGCATGAGTATGGTTAGTTAAATCAAGCAAATTAGATATAGAATCCCTATGAAATAATTGCTCATGTTATCTATGTAAACAAAGTAAGTTATCAACATAAGCTAAGTGAAAGCATAAGAAAAACAGGAGTCAAATTCTATCCCATAGTGGATTGGTGCTTCTATGGAAAGAAGCCCTTTCCTAATCCTTTCTAAAATAAGCTAAATTTTGTAAATGATGAAGATGGTGTGGACAAGATCAGTTCTCAAATGAAGAGAGTGACCTTGCATCAGCTTTGTGGATGGATTTGTGTAGATTGTTGTGGAGGATTTGCTCAAAGATGAAGCTTCTATTTAAGGATTTTCAAATGCTAAGTGTTGAAGAGGGCCAATGTGGGACTAAGATTGGACCAATGAAAGAAGGACACTTGTCATCTTGTGAGTGGTTGATGCATGTGAAAGATTTGGGAAATGTTCCCAAGAGGGGGGAAATTTGAATTCAAATTTATGCAATGAATGCTGAGTTTGACTTTGGAAGGGGACATGTAAGAGACATGTAAGGCCCCATAAATGCTCTGTTGGGTGTACATGTCCACTTGGGGGGGAGATTCAAACTTGGAGAATATTCTCCCTTTATGCCAAGTTAAAAATAAAGATTTTGATAAATCAATTAAATGCAATTTCATGTGCAAGTGGCCAAATCTAGAGAATGCAAGTGGGTTAGATTAGCATTTAATGATGGTTAGATTAAATTAATGATGATTAGGTTAGCTTAATGGTGTTTAGATGATTTTTACTTTTAGGACTTAAATATTTCATTTATTTAAATGATAAAAGGATGGAAAATGCATTTTTGATATTTTAATTAAATAAAGTTTGATTTATTTAATTAAAGGATGATGTGCATAACCTTAGGACTAAAGACCTAATTTTCCTAGCAAATGGATTTGTTGTGTTTGATTTATTCAATGAGTGGATGACTATGCATAATGCTAATTTTGTGTGTCTATAGGTACATTGTATCTGTGAGAGGAATTGAGATAGACCCCACCAAAGTCAAATCAATCATCGAGATGGAGGCACCAAGGACATTGAAGCAGTTAAGGGGTTTGTAGGGAAGACTCCAATCCATCCGTCGGTTTATAGCATAGTTAGCATATAAAGCTATCCCATATTCTCATCTACTCCATAAGGGGGTTGCATAAAAATGGGATGAGAAATGTGACTAGGATTTCAATAAGATCAAGGAGTACATTCTTACACCACTAGCTCTCATGCCACCAATTCTAGGAAAGCCCTTGATCTTTTATATATCAATAACAACAACCCTTGGCACTCTCTTAGCACAACATGATGAAAATGAGAAAGAGATAGCTATTTACTACATCAATAGAACCATTGTGGGACATGAGTTGAATTACACATCCATTGAGAAGGCTTGCTTAGTTATCATTTTCACCACATAGAAGTTCAAACACTATATGCTAGCACATTAGATAAAACTCATTGCCAAGATAGACCCTCTCAAGTATCTACTTTCTAAAGCAATGCTCACAGGGTGAACAACTAAATGGGTTATGATCCTAAAAGAATATGACATTGAGTATGTAGAATAGAAAGCCATTAAAGGATGAGTAATTCCAAAGTAGTTGGAAGAAGAACCAATGTATTCAAAGAACCTACTTGCATCAGAGTTCGCCAATAAGTCCATCTTTAATGTAAGCATGGAAGATCACTAGAAAATTTACTTTGATGGATCCTACACATATCATGGGTCAAGAGCTAGAATATTCTTAATTATGCCACAAGGAGATTGCATACCTAAATCATATATGTTTTATTTTCCTTGCACAAACAACATTGTAGAATATGAGGCTCTTGTCATAGGGCTCAAAATTGTAGTACAATGGAAAATCATGGCACTCAAAGTCTATGGGGATTCACAACTTATCATCAAGTAGGTAAATGATGAATACCAAACAAAGGATGAAAAGTTGACTCCATACAAGCAATTGGTGGAAAGCCTCAAAGATTTCTTCATTGATATCACATTTGATAAAATAACAAGAGAAAATAATAGAGCAACAGATGTTATGGAAATAATTGGATCACTATTGGATAGCCCATGCAATGTCCCTAAGAAATAATTCCTTGTAGAGCATCTTCTCATACCAACATTTGAGGTACCAGAGTCTGAATTTGTGTGTGAAATTTTTGGTCCTAGTGATCCTTGGTATCATGATATATACACCTACTTGAGTAGGAGTCCTCCCTGTTGATATCATCCTAAACCTTTAAAGAACATTTGTCAAGAAGTCATCTTGTTTTGTTATCTTAGGAGACACCCTATACCGTAGGAGTATTGAAGGATTCATTTTATAATTCCTAAACAATGAGGAAGCTTCGACTACTTTAGCTGAGATACACAATGAAATTTGTGGCTCACATTCAAGTGGTATCACCTTGGCTAAGAAATTATTGAGGACTGGATACTATTGGCCTACAATGGAGAGGGAAGCTCATGACTATGTTCGAAGGTGTATCTAATGTCAACAACATGGGGATCTCATTCATGCACCATCTTAGGAGCTCCACCCAATCATTACACCTTGGCCCTTTTCATAATGGGGACTTGATCTCATCGAAAAAATCACCCCCACCTCATCTAGTGGACATAACTTCATCATCACTACCACAAAGTAATTCACAAAGTGGGTAGAGGCCATTCCCATGACCTATATCATAGGAAAGAGAATTTCCAAGTTCATCCTAAACTACCTAATTTGTTGCTATAGTATCCCTCAAGATATTATCTCAGATAATAGGGAACCTTTCAAAAACTAGGATTTTTTATACCTATGCCAAAAGTTAAATATCCAACATCACTTTTCTACTCCATACTACCCCTAAGGAAATGACCAAGTTGAGGATACAAATAAAATCATCTTGAAAATCCTAAAGAAAATAGTCAATGGAGTTGGCCATGACTGACACTTATAGTTAAATCTCGCCTTATAGGCCTACCAAACAAGTATTTGTACACCAACAGGTGCAACCCCATTCTCCTTGGTCTACAAATCATAATCCATACTCCCCATTGAGATTGAGCTCCCATCCTTGAGAATATCATTATAGAATCTTATCAGTAATGAATAATATTGGGTATCATGATTGGACAAGTTGGGACTATTGGATGGGTGGTGCATGGATGCCTTAAACCATTTATAAGTCTACCAAAACCATCTCAAGTGAAGCTACAACAAGAAGATTAGGATTCAGACCTTTGAAATTGAAGATCTCATATCAAAGGAGAATAAAAAAAATGAACTGAATTTAGATAGCAAGGGAATGTTTTAACCCAATTGGTTGGGATTCTTCCTCATCATAGTGAGCTACAAATTAGGAGCATATCAACTATCAATACCTGAAGTGAAGCCTCTACAAGAGCCCATGAATAGCTCTAGTCTCAAAAAATTTATACATAAAATTTCCAAAGGTATAAATCCAAAAATCCAAAAATCCAAAAAAATCAAAAAATATAATAAATCTAAAAAAATTAGAAAAGGGATTTAAAACAGTAAAGAAAAAAGCTTTTCTTTAGTGAAAACTACTTCAGTGGTGCTTTGGAAAAATACCTTGGTGAAAACTTGCCAAACAAATGCCTTGTGTAGATAAGCACTTTCCATCCACCATGATCTTTGCAGCTTGTTTTGCATCATCCATCCATCTCACTTCCATTTTTCCATCCATCACCTATTTGCATCCACATCATAGCTTGATCATGTGTTTGTATCATGATCCCTCCTAGTACTACTTGGCCCATTCTTAAGGTTAGTTTGTCTTGCCTATATCAGAGTAGCCTATTGCATCACATTGGGGGCATGTTCTTATACCTACATTGGATCAAATTTATGTATATTATTAAAATCTTCCTTAAAATAAAAAAATCTAGAAACATTCAGAAAATTAGAAAATCCAAAAACATTCATAAAATTAGAAACCTCAAAAACATTCAAAACATGTAAAAAATCATAAAAAAAGTCAAAAAATAGAGTCGTCTTGTCAAACTATGGGTCTCTGAGCTCTGAATGTAGGAAAGATTGTTCTTTGATCATCCCCTGAGACACCTAGTTTAGTCCTTTAGGAGTTTATCATAATAAATTGGCAATCCATTTGTTTGTATCTCATTAATAAACAAGTCTATGTCAGTCAAACTACATGGTATCTACATGTATAATGTAGGTAAGGCTAATCTTTGATCAGCTCTCAAGGCCCCTATGATAGATCTTTAGATTAGGTTCTTAGTCAAAATTTGAGAAAACCCAAAAACATTAGAAATTTTGAAAATAAAAAACTTTGTAAAACATCTCAAAAATACCAAAATAGCCTCAATACATTTCAAAACACCAAAAACATCCAAATATTTAAAAAAATTCATCCATCCCATTTCACATTCACTTTAAACTAACATTCACTCATACTAAATCATCGTCATCCTCAAACTTTGGTGTGACAATTAGAAACAAGTCTAGCAAGTTAGAAGTGAAAACTAAAAATGTCAAAGTCTCAAGTCTAGGCTAATAGGTAAACAAGTTGGTCAACTCTTGGTATTAATAGCCCATCATCTAGTTTGTCCCAAATAATTTCATAACATCATATCCTAGGATGCATCCTTCCTACAATGGACATCAACATTAGGCATCGTTGTAGTGTAGTCTTGGCTAGAGGTATGAAGAACATTAGCTTGTTTGTTTACTTGATCTTTGTCTTATTGATTTATCTTATTGCACTCATTCCAATGACCACTTGATGATGTCTAATAAAAAATATTTAGATAGAAAGGAATAGGTCAATGATCATTTTTTTGTATCTACTGTGCTTGTTGGATTTTCTTGTAATAGAACTTTGCATGCATGCTTTGTTTGGTTTGTAGGGAGGATGTTTTAGGTGTCTTGTTGACACAATACACTAGTAAAATTTGGAAAATAAATCACTATGTGACTAAAAATTTTAGTCACATGACTAACACTAGTATAATAATGAAAATAAATGAATAATTTGGTCATTTATATAAGTGACTAATTTAGTCATTGGGTAAAATCACAACTAAATGACTAAATAAATAACTAATATCAAATAGATAAAAATGACTAAATAAATGACTATTACTCTATTCTTTTTTTATTTCAAATTTGATCATAATCCATAGATCTTAAGCCCCCCTCATGGTACCCCTAACTAATGAATCATTAATGTTTTAAACTATGATTTGAAGGCCTGTCATGAGGGCATGATGCATAGCAACCAAGAGCCACTACTACATAAAAGGAGGTTTTAAGACATTAATTTTTTTTAAAAAGTAGTTTTGTCTTAAATATATATTTTATATTTAAATTATATTTTTAATTAACAACCTCAAGTTTCCACAGTCAACGATAATTAAGTGTTCAAGTTTATGGATTTAAACTATGTGATTTTTTTAAATCAACATTTCATATTACACTTCATGATCCATCATCAAGATGATTTGCATGCAATAAGACAAAATAAAAATATAGTGGTATAGTAGACTTGGAAGGATAAATAGGTGAGGAGAAGAGAGGGATAGAAGACAATAGGTTAAGATTTGACAAATGAAGAAAAAATTTAATAAAATGAATTAAAGCAACTTACCTCTCGATAATAAAATAAAATAAGAATTAGGAAACAAAAGAGAGGAGATAAAGAAAAAACAAAAAGAGAACAATGTAATCAAAGAACCAAATCAAAAGAATAATTAAAACATCAAAGAAACAATTAACATTATATATATATATATATATCAAAGAAATAATAAATAATATATAAATAATTGTATAGATTATTATTTCTTATATATAATATATATATTAAACATTAAAAATACAAATTCAAATCTCTTATATTAATTTTTTAATTGTATTAAATTAAGACAATAAAAAATATACTTTTTCTAAAATAATTTTCTTATTAATAATTGTAAAAGATTTCTTGATTTGATTGTGTGTTTATTTTTTGCATCAACATTTTGGATCACACTCTGTGATCCATCTAGATGAAAATTAGAGCACAAGGATAGAATGAAAAGATGTAGACCAATACAAGCATAAAAAGGTATGAGAGGGGGAGTGAGAAGGAGTTGCATGCAAAACAAGGCACAAGAGGGCAATAACTTGACAAGAGATAAATTCATAAAAAAACACATAAGAGACAACAAGCAATCAACTTGATAAAATTCAATCAATTTGAAAGAACAAGAAAGAAATAAAATGAGGAAAAGCACAAAAGATTGCTCAAATAATGTCAAATAAAAGAAATTAAACATTAAAGAATCAAAGCAAAATAAATATATCATAATAATAACATTTAATAGAGAGTCAAGAAGACTACTAAAAAGAAAATAAGAAAAAACCAAAAAATGAAAAAAAATCAATTTTATTAATCCAAAAAACAACCTAAATGGTTGATGAAGAGAAACTAAAAAATTCAAAGTAATAAATAAGAAAATAGAAAAAAAGAAATACACACAAAAAATGCATGTGAAATATTATATATATTTGATAATAAACTTGTATTAAATGTATAAGCCTAAAATAAAATGAATTATAAAAAATACATCAACGAATCATAGAAAAAAAATATAAGATAATAATAACATTTAATAGAGACAACAAGACTACTAAAAAGAAAATAAGAAATCCAAAATTTTCCCTCTATTCATTTTCCCTCCTCATTCAACATGAATTTTCCTTTTCCCTCTAGGATGACATAGATCAATAACAGGCTACGTTAGTTTTCCTTTTCCCTCCATGATGGCATCGATCAATAGCAGGTTGTGTGAGTTTTCCTTTTCCCTCCATGATGGCACTGATCAATAGCAAGTTGCGTGGGATTGATAGGTAGAAAAACCACTAGTGGTGGTGTGCTTGAAGTTGAGTCTTCTATTGGAGAAGCCCACAATCTAGAGGAGCTTGAGCCACACACTACCCATTACACTCTACCCATTGTGTCCATAGGTAGTTACTCTTTCATTGACATACAGACACTACTTTGAAGAGGAACTTCCATTGAAAGGTTTCATCAATGTAAGTTGTATTTAAGAATAGAATTCATTGTAAACATCATTTTTGGAAATAGTTCACTTCCTTGTCTATGCTTCCAAATTTTCATCTATGTCTAGTAGGGCACTTGTAACTACAACATATGCCAAAAAGTCCATATTGTTATTCTTTAATGGATGTCCCTTCAT
>VDFB02022901.1:0-18008 GCA_007258455.2 Sequoia sempervirens | reverse complement strand
GCAAGTATCACCACACCTAACATTCTTACATTTTCTGAACAAGACTTCCCCACACAACCATCTCACAACCGTGCACTTCATCTGGAGGTGTACGTAAATAAAAAGAAAGTCAAGAGAGTCTTGGTGGATGGAGGTGCAGGCTTAAATATTTGCTCCTTAAAGCTTCTAAAGAATTTGAACATTTCAGAGGATTCAATTGACAAAGGAAAAGGCATCACAATAAGAGAATATGATGACCAGGAAAGGGTATCCCAAGGCACCATTCAGCTTCCTATCCAGGTTGGACCCGCCATCATGCAAACCAATTGTCAGGTCTTGGACCTTGATTTACCATACAACATTCTCCTAGGGCGACCATGGATACATGTAATGCAAGCTGTAGCTTCAACCTTTCATCAATGTGTGAAATTCACACATGAAGGTCAAGAGGTTACTATCCATGGAGATCCTGAGCCATTTTCCTACTGCAAAAATCTAGAGGCAAAATACTACAAGATCCCGCAAGTACCCAAGAACGATGAAGGCCCATCAACACCTTACGTGGATCCCGCCACTCTCAGTTCTGCGACAGAGACACCCTCCACCCCCGCCATCTCCACCTTTTCTAATATCCAAGTCATAATACAAGATGATGGTTGTGGAAACTATTCAATGCCTAAGAATGCTTTTGTAATAGGAGAGCTACCACAATCTCCTAGATCAAGAGGAGGACCACAATCACAAGAAGCTTCAACATCTCAAGGCTCCTATGAATGAAACCCTACCTTCACAAGTGCAGGAGATCTTGGTCAGGAAACATTAGAGGGGGACTTATCTCATCTCATCTGTCGAGATGATATACCAGCAGTTGAATTGCCTATGGATGAACAAAACAAAGGTATGAAGATGATGCTCTTGATGGGCTATAACCGGAACCAAGGGTTAGGCCAAGATAATAACGGGCGTGTAATACCCATTATACCTGAGAAGCAAATAAAAAATCTTGGCATTGGTCATCCTACTCCTAAGGTAACTGTACTTGGTCGAGGTGCCCATGGTAGACAGAACCGAATGCCTCCTCAGGAATTCGTAGCTACTCCACAATCCTCCATGACTTTAGGAATGCCCATTGATTTAACTAAGTCACCAGAAATAGGATTACCTTTGCTGTTTGAGGATACTAATGTCCTTATGATTAGCACCTTGTCTTATGAGTCTGAAAACCAAAGCAATGAAATCCGATTAGTCTATCCCCAACTGATTGATTACGACCAACGAGGACCACCAATTCTTGACATGTTTGAAAACGATGAGGCGCTCTCAGAATTCATGAGACTTAGGGATGACATTCCATGTGGGGATCATAAGGCAGGTTTTATCATAGAGCTGGATACACATGCATACTATGGAGAAACGATTGAATCCCTCAGTCGCAAAAATAAAAAATTGAGAATAATCTCCAAGTCCTTGAGTGAAACCCACCTTGTGGCACTCTCCGACTCTAAAAAAGTAAAAAGAAAGGACGCATCCAATGGTGAAAACCTCTCTGAGGCGCCTGAGGATGGGGGATTCAATCTTCCTCTTACAGCTATACACCAAGAAAAGTCAGCTATGCTAGCAGAAAAGTGCAACCCCATTAATCTGGGAACACAAGAAACTCCTCATATTACATTCTACGCTGAGTCATTATTATGCAAAGAACAGGAGGAGTTGGCTACCTTCTTAAAGGAGAGGAAGATAAATTTTGTGTGGACCTATGCTGATATGCCAGGATTGGATCCAGAGGTAGTGGTTCATCACTTGGCAGTCTATCCTGAAGCTAAACCTGTAAAACAGAAGTTGAGAAAGATGCACCCACAGATTGCTCTATTAGTCAAGATGGAACTCCATAAACTACTAGAGGCGGGATTCATACGAACGATCGCCTACCCTGAGTGGGTCTCCAATCTAGTACCGGTTTCAAAACCAACTGGGGGCATAAGAATCTGTACGGACTTTAGGGACTTGAACAAGGCTTGCCCAAAAGATGATTTTCCGTTGCCTAACATTGATATGATTGTAGACATGACCGCGGGGCATGAGATGCTTTCCTTGATGGATGGATTTTCAGGCTATAATCAGATAAGAATTGCAGAGGAAGACCAACATAAAACATCTTTCACTTGTCCTTGGGGCACATACTGCTGGAACGTAATGCCATTCAGCTTAAAGAACGCCGGGGCCACATACCAAAGGGCCATGACACTAATATTCCATGACATGATCCACAAAACAGTTGAGGACTATGTCGATGACATCCTGGGAAAATCCAAAAAGAGGAAGGATCATATATCGGTCTTGAGTGCTATCTTTGACAGACTAGAAGAATACAAGGTTCGTTTGAATCCCAAGAAGTGTGTCTTTGGCGTACAATCAGGAAAGTTGTTGGGCTACATAGTGTCAATGAGAGGCATTGAGATTGATCCGGCAAAGGTGAAAGCAATACTTGAAATGGAAGCTCCTAGGACATTGAAACAACTGAGAGGTCTCCAAGGCAGGCTTCAGTCAATTCGCAGGTTCATAGCACAATTAGCAGACAAACAAATCCCTTACTCTCACTTACTCCACAAGGGGGTAACGTACAAATGGGATGACAAATGTGAACAAGCCTTCAACAAAATCAAGGAATATCTATTAACACCTCCAGTACTAAGGCCTCCAATTCAGAACAAACCATTGATCCTTTATATCTCAGCAACTGCAGCAGCCCTTGGTGCTCTCCTAGCACAACATGATGAAAATGGAACAGAAAGAGCCATCTACTACATCAGCCGTACAATGGTGGGCCATGAGTTAAACTATACATTCATTGAAAAAGCTTGCCTAGCAGTGGTGTTTGCATCCCAAAAATTCAGACACTACATGTTGGCACACAAGATCAAACTCATAGCTAAAATTGATCCCTTAAAGTATCTTCTTTCAAAGGCAATGCTTACGGGAAGAATGGCTAAGTGGGTAATGATATTATCAGAATATGACATTGAGTATGTGGAGCGCAAGGCAATCAAGGGACAGGTCATTGCAGACCAACTGGCAGATGCACCTATCTATGCAGAGAACCCACTTGTTTCAGAATTTCCAGATGAATCCATTTTCAACATTGACATAGCTACTCATTGGAAACTATACTTTGATGGCTCCTACACACAACATGGGTCAGGAGCTGGTATCTTCTTCATCACTCCACAAGGGGATTGTATACCAAGATCATACAAACTAGCATTCCCTTGTACAAACAACATTGCAGAATATGAGGCTTTAACTATAGGTCTCAGGATAGCAGTACAGTGGAACATTATGACATTGAAGGTATATGGAGATTCACAGCTTATCATAAATCAAGTGAACAATGAGTACCAAACAAAGGATGATAAGCTAACTCCATACAAAAGGCTGGTGGAAAATCTCAAGGAATATTTTGTTGACATCACATTCGAGCAAGTACCAAGAACCAACAACAGAGCAGCAGACGCAATGGCAACTATTGGATCACTCTTAGAGATCCCTCAAAATGTTCCGAAATACGACTTCTTGGTAGAGCAGCTTCTCTTACCAGCATTCAAGGTACCAGAGTCAGAATTTGTGTGCGAAATCGTTGGTCCAAATGATCAGTGGTACCAAGACATTTACACATACCTTAGGATAGGTATCATTCCCGCCGATTTGCGTTCAAGCCTTAGACGAACCTTTATCAAGAAAGCATCTCGTTTTGTCATTTTAGGAGAAACCCTTTATCGCAGAAGCATAGAAGGAACCTTACTAAGATGTCTTAACCCTGAGGAGGCTTCGGCTGCCCTAACTGAGGTGCACAACGACATCTGTGGTTCTCATTCGAGTGGCATGACCTTGTCTAAGAAATTACTGAGGAGTGGGTATTACTGGCCTACCATGGACAGAGAGGCACATGAATACGTCAAGAAGTGTCTACAATGTCAGCAACACGGGGACCTCATCCATGCTCCAGCTCAAGAGCTTCATCCAATCGTCACACCATGGCCCTTTTCACAGTGGGGACTCGATCTCATTGGGAAAATCACAACCACCTCATCCAACGGCCACAAATTCATTGTAACTACAACTGATTACTTCACCAAGTGGGTTGAAGCCATACCTATGACCTACATAACAGGAAAGCAGATCTCAAAGTTCATCCTAAACTATCTCATATGCCGCTATGGTGTCCCACAAGCCATTATCTCAGATAATGGGACACCATTCAAAAATCAGGAAGTTCGTGACCTATGTGATAAATTCAAAATCCAACATCACTTTTCCACCCCATATTATCCCCAAGGCAATGGCCAAGCAGAAGCTACAAATAAAACCATCCTCAAAATCCTTAAGAAAACAGTCAATGACGCAGGTCGTGACTGGCATTTGTAGCTTAATCCTGCTCTTTGGGCTTACCGAACTAGCATCTGCACACCCACTGGTGCCACACCATTTTCCTTGGTCTACGGATCAGAGGCCATCTTGCCCATTGAGATCGAGCTACCATCCCTCAGAGTATCATTGCAAAACCTCATCATGGATGAGGAGTATCGAGTTTCAAGACTGAATGAGCTGGAACTATTGGACGAGCGACGTCTGGATGCTTTAAACCATCTGCAAGTGTATCAGAATAGACTGAAAAGGAGCTACAACAAGAAAATCAGAAGCAAAACTTTCCAGGTTGGAGAATTGGTACTAAAAGAGAATCAGAAGAATGTCTTGAACCCAAATGGCAAGGGCAAGTTTGAACCCAACTGGCTGGGACCCTTTGTCATCACAGCAAGCTACAAATCAGGGGCATATCAGTTATCAACACCCGAAGGGGAACCCCTACAGGAGCCAATGAATAGCTCCCATCTCAAAAAGTTTTATGCCTAAATCTTTCAAGGTATAGAACCAAAAAATCCAAAAAATCATAAAAAGTCCTGAAAAAATGGTTACTTCGGCGAAAACCTGGCAAACAGGCGTCTTGGTGACAATAAAAAAATCAAAAAATCAAGAAAATAGTAAAGAGAAAAAAATCGTCCTCTAGTGAAAACCACTTCGGTGGCACTTTGGGCAAGTACCTTGGTGAAAACCTGGCAAACAGGCACTTTGTGTAAATAAACACTCTCCATCCATCTTGGTCTCCGTGACTTGCTTTGCATCATTCACTCACCCATCGCATATCATCACATTTCACCCTTCCATCTGCATCTGCACCATAGCTTGGTCTTGTGTTTGTGTCACGATTCCTCCTAGAGCTACTCGGCCCATCCTAAAGGTCAGTTTGTCCTGCCTATATCAGAGTAGTCTATCACCTCACACTGGGGGCACGTTCTCATCGGATCAGATTCGTGTATGATCTTAAAGTCCAGAAAATCAGAAAATCCCAAAAACATGCAAAACATATCAAAATCCAAAAACAGGTCAAAAAGTCATTCAAAAAGTCAAAAACAGAGTCGTCTTGTCGAACTACGTTGTCTCTGAGCTTGAACGTAGGCAAGGTTGATCTTTGATTATCCCCCGAGACATTTAGGTCAGTCCTATAGGAGTCCGTCATAATAAAACTGACATTTCATCATGTATATCTTCATTTATAAATCGGTCAAGTTGTCAGTCGAACTACGTGGTCTCTGATGTATAACGTAGGCAAGGCTAATCTATTGATCAGCCCCCGAGGCCCCTAGGATAGGTCTTTAGGTTAGTCTCTTGGTCAAAATCTCAGAAAATCTCAAAACATTAGAAAATTGAAAATCAAAACATTTGAAAACATTTGAAAAAATACCAAAAACAGCCTCAAAACATTGCAAAACTCCAAAAACATCCAAATATTTGAAAAAAAATCCATCCGCCTCATCTCGCTTACACTCGCAATAATCAATCATCCATAATAAATTGTCATCACCCTCAACCTTTGGTAAAACAGTCGGAAACAAGTCTGGCAGTCAAATGTGAAAACCTAAACTGTCAAAATCTCAAGTATAGGTCAGTCAGCAAGCAAGTTGGTCAACTCTTTTCTTATCAATAGCATATAAATCATAAATCAATTTCATCATTGTTTGATAAAAGCATGTCCTAGGATCCGTTCTGACAAGGGGCACTTTTATCAAACCAACCACTTTGGGTAAACAAAACGACATGTCATTAACATGTCCTAGGATCCGTTCCGACAATGGACATTATCTTTTGGCAATAAGTTTTGGCTCCCATCTTTCGAAACATCGTTTCTCTTGGCTAACGGTATGAAGAACATTAGTTTGTTTGCTCACTTACTTTATCTTGTTAGATTTATCTCATTGTGCTCATTCCAAGGACCTCTCGATGATGTCCGAACAGAGGATTTAGAGAAATAGGAATGGGGCAACGATCATTATTCTTTTGTCTGCTGTGCTTGTTGGATGTTCTTGTAAAATAACTTGGTGAATACTTGCTTTGGTAGGTACGTCCTATTAAGGTTTTTGTATGTCAAGTGTGAACAAGAATACTCCTATCTACTTGTCGAGTCAAAGTCCATCGCACTAGGTACAACGCCATCTTGGTTCTTTATACCCTGATGCATCATGCCTACGTGTATTATCAAACATAAGGAAATTCACCCTTTGAAAATCCCAACTCCTTGGCAAGTAATCATCATCATCATCATCATCATCTCATGTCTTGTTGGAATCTCTTGTTTTCTTCTATCTCTTGTTTTTCACGCTAACATGGTACCATGACAGTTAATCATAAATCATCACCATTGCATCCATCTTGCATCCACAAACCATCAACATACTGTATAATGCATATAATACCATATCAAAAACATTAATCATACCACATGCATTCATCCCCATCATTGCATAATATAGATTGGTTATTCTAGCCATCTCATAAACCATACATCTATCACCCATATGCATAATCATAAAAGCATCATCATATCAAATCATGTGCATCCATCATATCATCCATTACATATAAACATCATAATCATCTCATCATCAATAATGTCAATGTCATGGTACGAATCAGGATCAAGTGTGTGTAATATATCAAAATAGGCATGAGACTACCCATGGTTGATGACTGTCTACATCATCAAATCTGTCCACATCAAATATTCGAGTTGAATTGATCTTGAACCTCTTTTTTGAGAGATAGACCCTCAAATCAAACCTCTTCGATCTCTCGAGGGGGCAGTATACCAGCATAATTCTTCTTGCTGGGGCAATAGTGGGGCATTCAAAAATTAGGAGATTTTTTTTGATTTTGATCATGGTAGATTATTCTTTGAACCAATGCAACAAGTGCATTGCTTCAAAGAGGGGCAAAATGTAGACATCGAAAATATATGCAGATTGATATCACACTCGATCTACTAACATCGTTTCTTCCTAAATCATCCTCGGTCTAATCTGTTAATCAAATTCCCTTATCTGATTAAATTCATCAATATTCGCTCTTAATTAAATAAATTATTTTGTCTAATTAAGTCACTTTCCCTTGTTAATTAAATCAATTCATCTGATCTAATTATCCCTATTTAATTTAATAATCAATTTATTTGATTAAATCTCTAAAGTCTATTTGTTAAATTAAATAAATTAAAACCTTATTTGATTTAATCTAGCACCATCCCTTTTAATTAAATAAATCAAAATCTTTATTTAATTAGCCTCTTATCATATTCTCTTTTTGATTTAAATTAATCCAAAAATCTAAATCAAATTGTCAAATCAGCCTAATATCCTCTTAAATTAATCAAATCTGATTAATTTAATCCTAATCACTCAAATCCTCTAGATTTTTGCAACTTGCACAATTAAATCATTTATTTGATTTAATAATTCCCTATTTTCATTCAAAAAAGGCATCTAAGTGGGAATATTCCTCAAATTTGAAATCTCCCCCCAAAAGGACTTGTCCATCCAACAAAGCATTTAAAGCTCTTACATTGTCTCTTACATGTCTCCCACTTGGCATTTAACTCATTTTTCATCCCCCCTAAACATGTCATCTCATCAAATTCAAATTTCAAACTTGCACATGGATCAAAACTTGCTCAACCTTCATCCTCTCACATGTTGACAAGTGGCATCATATCATTGGTTGAATCTTTGTCCCACATTGATCAAATTTGGACATCTCTTCAACTTATCAATCTATAAATAAAGAGCTTATATCCTTATTTCATCATCCACATTTCAAGCAAAGTTACCATGCTAAAATACTTAGCAATTCTCATCCATCTCATTGAATCATAGCTAGGTTTTTTTGCAGATTTTAAGCTTGGAGCATACATTCAAAGTCTTCATCAAGTGGATCAATCATCTTCAATCAACATTTGCATTCAAGGAGTTGGGAAAGGGCAAATCTCCACACACCTATTTGCACCAACTCCCTCAAGAGATCAAGAGTTTGCTTGCATTAGATAGGATTTAATTGTTTCATTTGTGTTCTTCATTTTCATTTCTTATCTTTTGCAAATTTCAAATGGATTTCTTGAGGAATCATTGGTTTCTAATCTTGTGTTTGATCTAATTGTTTGCATGTTTATTGTGTTTGTGCAAGGTATAGATTCAAATGGTTCACAAAAGCAAAAGGGAATTTATATCCATCTGGTGAAATTAAAACTACTCCTGCACCTGATCCAGCATTAGCACAACTTCCATCAAATTCTAGTGTCCATAATTCATTGATTAAATTTGGATTGACAAGGTTTAGGCTTTCTTCTTTATCATAAGTACACATGTGAGTGCCCGAACCTATTTCAACAAATAGAATATCTGGCCCTAGATCAACATACTTTATAACAGTTAACTTGGCCTTGGGTTAAGGGTTTAAATGTATTTTCTTCCCATCCAATGGTATAAGGGCATGAGACCAATCCATTTGTATTTCCCCACCCAAATCTTTACAAAAGCTTCTACTCAAAAGCATCTGATAACTAGTATGGTTAGTTTTAATCTCTTCTTGGGGAAAGCAACCAAGGCTACTTGGGCATCTTCAATCTAACCTATAATAGGGACAGGAGAGCCATCCATAGAATAAAATTTTCCATAGGAAGATGTAAAAGATAAACCTAAAGCTTTGGCTATTTGGGAAAGCATCACATTTTCTGAGCCTCCGGAATCAATAATGCAATTTCTTAACCTAAAACCAACAATGTTCAATGACACATAGAAAGGTTCTAGTTTTGCAACAGGATTTGATTGGGCTAAAATTTTCTCAATGGAATTAGTGCATAATTGGTTTTCCACAGGGACTTCATACTCTAAGGACACTTGATCATTGCATTGAGAGGGTAAAGGCTCTTGTTTAATGCACCTGACCAGTCTATCTAACTCTATGGGATTGAGTCTTCAATATTCAGCTTGGGAAATCTGAACCTTTGTATTTTTACATGACTCAACTATATCAAATGAACTAGCAATAGGAGAATCAAAAGAATGTGTAGGGGTTACCACAATTGTTTTATTTTTGGACACATTTTGTTTTGGTTTCTTTTTCTTTGTTAAGATAAACTTGGGGGCTAACGATGAACCAGATGTTTATTGTTTTGCATATTGTTCCCTAGTGAAAAGGACACAATTTGGATCATCCAACTCTTATATATACATCTTCTTTGGCCTTAGAATCTAGTACATATTAAAAGAAATTCATGCCAGAATCTTGAGATGGACTAGGATCTTCTACATATGGTTCTTGTGCACCTTCATTGGTTGACATCATTTACATGAACTGAACCATTTTTGGATAGGTAGCCCCATCATGATCCGAAGTCAAGTGAAAAATATAATGATTTCCTTTGCTTGAAGATGGGACACCTTCAATTTCCAATCTTTAAGTTGGGGCACAAAAAGATAGTGTCTTATTGGAAACTCCTTGATACTATAATCTTTCCTAGGGACATCTTGATAAGGTGTCTGTGAAGGACCCTTTGGCATCTGTCTCTTAAGGGAAATTATATCATTAGCCAATCTTTGTATAACTAGGTTAGTGGAATTTGTTGGAAAAGGCTTACCAGTCTACAATTCTTTCTTCCATTTTCCTACAACAATCAAATCATCCTCTATAGATATAGCTAACTCTTGAGCAACATCCACATTAGTAGATTCTTCTCTTTTGATAGTAAAGCTTACATTTGGTGGCAGGGTGTTGATAAACATGGCCTTCAATATTTCATTTCCTGGCCTCATGTTTGCAAAAATCCTATTGAAAAATTTGTTGAACCCAACTACAAACTCCCTCATTGGTTCATGCACTTCTTTCTTCATAGATCCCAACTAGGCAACTAGGACCTGATCATTTTCTACGGTCTTAAATCTATTTTCAAATCTTGTTCTCAAAGTATCCCAATTATTAATAGAACCATTTGGAAGGGAATAAAACCAATCAACAACACTGGTTAGAGATTCTACAAAATTCTCATAGCAACATCTTCATGTTGTATGGAGAGGATAGAGGAAGTAGCGAAGAAATCTTGCATGTGTTCATTAGGAGAAACCTTTCCATCTCCACTGAATTTTAATACAATTTTCCTTGAACCTTTCAATAAATCATGCAATTGAGCTCCAACTCCAAAGGTGAGGGGACCTATTAAAACTCCCCAAGGGGCAAGTTGAGGTTGAGCCATCACAATAGGATTATAGAGAGGAAAATTTATTTGCAAAGGACTGTACCATGTAAGAGAAGAGCTTGACAAGATGTATTAGAAACTCCAGGGGAACTAGCTCTAGATGTGGGGGAAGGTGCCCTACTAGTAGATTTAACCTTTCGGTTAGGTGGAAAAGATGAGAAACCTACTGCTTCTAGTAACTCAAAATCTTTATCAACAATCCCTTTATGTCTATCTCCCCTTGTATATCTTTTAGACGCCAGAGTTGAACAAGCATAAATAAATTACAAAGTCGCCAACTCCCACTTGCTAATGATTTCATGGAAGATTTTGTCTATTGTTTAACTGATTTCTAGGAGCTTGCTAAATCCTTTTGGGAAAAGATTTGGGACTCACTGAAGCTTGTTCTCGATATTTTTTTGTAATTTTTATTGAATTTTTTTTTTTGTTAAATTTTTATTAGGCATATTTGTCATTTTGAAAAATTGTCGTGTACGACATGCATAAGATGACCTAAACTTATCATTTTTTGATTTTTTTTTAAATTGAAAAGAATTGTTTGAAGTTTGTTCTTGTGCAATCCGTTTGTCAAAATGTTACGTTGATAAAAAGTTATTAAAATAGTAAAAAACTCTATATTTAAAGTTCATGGACTAGTTTCATTAGAAATTAATTGAAAAATAGAAAAAATAATCCAATTGTAAAAAAATTTATATATTTGGAATATGCATTGTCTCATCTAAAATGGGTTTTAATTTCGTCAAAAAATTCTGCAAAAAAAGTCGTCAGCCATATGTCCAAACTCGGTATTTTTCTCTAACATTGTTAGGACCTTCAACTTGTAGGTCAAACCAGGTTGAAGGCCTAGGTTCGGATTCCCAATGCTTTTCCCGAACCAAAATACAAGGCAAAAACACGATCACAAAGCAAATCCAATTTCAAATTTTTGGAAATGGGATCCCATTTTACAAAATGGGATCCCGTTTTGTCCCATTTTGTAAAGCGGGATCTTGTTTCCTATTATTAAATGTTGTGACCGTTGATAGGGAAACGAGATCCCACTTTATAAACAGGATCCCATTCCTTTGTCAACGGTCCCCACATTTAATATTGGAGAACGAGATCCCAATTATAAAATGGGATCCCGTTTGTTTTTAACTATTTTATTTAAATTTACTATCAAAATTTATTGTGAAGTTTGCAACTTCACATGTACGGCCGAGAGCAGTAAAATTGGGCTATTTTTCATCAACTATTGTCTTTACAGGTGGTGAACTTGATTTTTGATTGATTTTTTCAAAGGAGGCATCATGTAAACCATTTTTGAAGTGGAATTGTGTTAGTTTTGTACTTGTTTGGAGGAACAAAAGGTCTTCAACTTGCAATATGGATTGAACTTTTCAAAGGAGGCATGAAGAAAACAATTTTTAAAGTGGAATTGTGCTAGTTTTGTACTTGTTTTGAGGAACACAAGAGGAGAATTTTTTCCTTATAGGACTTCAACTTCCAATTTGGATTGAATTTTTTGAAGAATTTCACTATTGACATTCATTTGTGCTTGAGAATTTTATAATCATGGGAGATAAAGCTCATAATAAGAGAAGGAAGACATTGACTCCTGAAGAAGTTGAAGAAAATAGAGAGAAGGAGAAACAAAGACAAAGAGAAAGAAGAATGAGAATTAAATCAATGAATGATGGTGAAGCATCCAATTCCATAACTATTGAAGATGAAAACATTGAGGAGACCATGGTTGTAGATGAAGCTAATTTGCAAGAATTCAATTTGGAGAAGAATATGATTATACAAGCAAGTCCTACTCTGTCTTCAAATCCATCTTTCAATGCTATGGATAATATTTCAATATGCACAAATCCAAGTACGTCTTCAAATCCACATGTTAGTGAAATGGTAAATTCATATGTAGAAGTTTTACAAGATGTTGGACTTATTATGTTGACATTGATAATATTCAGAGAGATGAAACTTTTATAGAATTTTTTGAAAATGAAAAAGAAAAATATTTTGTTGCAAATGAAAATGAGAATGATCCTTTTGTTGAAAATGAAAACAAAAACTGTTTTGTTGATGAAAATGAAAATGAAAACTGTTTTGTTCATGAAAATGAAGATGAAAATGTAAATCATTTTGAAGTTGAAAATGAAAATGAAGATGAAGATGAAAATCTAGAATGTGATGTTGAATTTAATGAAAATACTTTTAAAAAATTGAAAGTGGTGTTTTTGATAATCTTCCTGGTCAAATTTCTTGGAGGTAAATAAGAACACATGCGAATAGAATATACAACAAATTATTTTATCATAAAAAAATTGCATTTCAATGTCAACTAATGATGCAATTGATGAGAACGCAAAAAATGAGGAAAGTAATGAAAATGTTAGGCTTTTATGTTAAACCAAAAAGAAAAGATCAATCATTAAAACATGTTATATCTACTATTGCTAGTGACATTCAATCTATTGGGAAAAATAGTCGATCTAAAGATAAAAACACAACAAGAAGAGCTATAACAACTATTATAGTTAATAAATCAACTTTGAATAAAAGAATGGTAAGCAATATTAGTGAAGTTTTAAAAATACATCCTAAAACATTGCTAAGAGCGGTAAAAAGAAGAGAAAGTATAGAAAATGATCCTATCAACCAATGTTGGAGTTTCAATGGTCAACTCCTGAGGTTTGATATGAAATTGAATGTTGAAATTAAATCTTTGATAAAAAAATATTGGCATGATAATACTAGGGTTTCATCCAATGCTAGAGATGTTTTAAAATTAAGGGTGGGGTCCAAAGTTCGCGATCCTCACCCAAAACACCTATCAGATACAACACAAACTGAATTTTATAGAAAACTTTGTGGTGATTTAGTGTTACTTGGTAATATTAAAATAAGTCAAAGGTCTTTTGAAAAATGTAAACCCTGGTATGTAAAAATTAATAAGCAACAAATATCTTGCTGTTGTAAAACGCATGTTCAATTTCATTATTTTTATGATGTTTTCTATATATACGTTGTACCTTACATACTAACATGATTATAAAGGAGTGTGGTATTAATATGCCATCTAAAGCAATAAGGGAGTTTATTTCAGGTTTTTTTTGTGAAAGATCTAATGATAAATTGTTTTATTTAAGTTCTTGTATTTCTGGACAATGCATTAATTGTGGAAATCTTTCATTCTTAAGAATTTGTATGCATGAAAGTGTTGATAATGATTTTGGACAACAATTAGTAGATGTTAAAATATTTAAGAATGTTCACTATTCTTTAAAAGATGGAAAAATAGGAAAGCATTGTGATTTAGTTACAGAAAAATTTAGTGTGCATGCATTCATGAGTGAATTTAAGAATAAGATTCTACCAAAATATGTTATGCACTCTCAACATGCTCGATGGATTGATGGCCAATTTTGCACATGTAGAAACACATTTCCAATTGGTACTATACTTTCATTGGTTGATTTTGTGGAGAATTATACTCTAGCTCTGCAAAAGGAAATTCAATCACAGTATTATAATTCAATGCAAGTAGCTATGTTTGTCCATATTGTTTATAGACATGCAGATGATAGCACTGAGGATGATAGAAATTTTTTGAGGGAGTATCATTTTTATTTGAGTGACAACCGATTACACTCGTCAGAGTTTGTTCAATACTATTTCAATATATTTTATAGAAATTTAAGAGAAAGAGGAATCTATATGAAAGAACACCTCATATGGTCAGATAATTGTATGGGTCAATTCAAGAATTCTCTAATGTTCTATTGGTTAAGTAGGGTTCACAAGGAAATTAATGTCCAACATATATGGAGTTTTTTGAAGTTGGGCATGGTAAAGGAGAACATGATGGAGCTGGTGTGTGTGTCAAAAGAATTCTTGCTAGAGAATAATTAAAATTTGAGGATGTAGTAAAATTTAAAGATGCACGTGGGATTGTGGATTGGTGTAATACAATATTATCTGCACCTAGTTTGAGTGAGTACTCTACAGTTCATCGATTCTTTTGGTTGGTTGAAGAAGAGAACATTGTACCTAGAGTTGACTGTGAGACAATCAGTGGATCTACTAAATGGCATTCATTTAGGATTTTGACAACAAGTACATGGATTATTTAGATAAGGGATCTTGCATGTTTTTGCTAGTTTTGTATCTCACGAGATTGGGAAGCATGTGAAAATACAGAATGGTTGAATAGTGCAAGAAAATATCATTGACACCTGCACAAGCACATGATCAATATGAAAGAACTATTGAAGAAAATGATCAAGTGTTTGCATCTGAAGACTATGACCATGTTTCAGACCTTGTACAAGAAGGTAATTTTAATTCAATTTATTTCACTTTATTAAGTTATTTTGTAATACTAAATTATTTATATGGATATGCGCAAGTTATTAAATCAAATTTTGTTTGCAGGACATGTGTATGTTGTTATTGCACCTAAGGGGACTGAAGAGAAAACAAAATATTGGTTGGCTCGAGTTGTGTGGAAACTAAACATAAGTTAATAGCACCTTCAGAAGATGATGATGGCTATCATTATCCAATAGGTATGGTGATCCCCTTAAGACATCCCCTTAAGCAAATTTTGATAACAAGTTTTTGATCCCCTTAAGCAATTTTTTAGAACAAGCCTTTGATCCCCTTAAGAAAATTTTGAGAACTTATTTGATGATAGTTTTCATGTTTTCCAATAGGATCGGTGGTGGTTGTTGGCACTTGGCTACGGAAATACCTAACAATGAAGAATGATCTACCTACCTTCGAAGATTATGAAACACATAAAAATATTATACATTATTCACATTTGGTGGTGGAAACAAATATAAAACTAGATCGGTATCATGGAAGACCTTCAAATAAAGTGCTATGGAAAATTTATATGGAAGAGCATGAGACAATCATAGATACATTGCAAAAAAGAGAGGATGCAGATGGTACAATGGAATAAGTAAATACAGGTAAATATAGTTTTAGTTTTATATTGTCCTTTTAAATAGATTAAATACATGTTTCGATATTGGTCAAGTGTGTTATTAGTTGAAATTGATTTAAATTATCCTTTTATAGATCCTTAAGGCATAATCACGAAAAGGATCTAGTCCATGCAGATTCAACCTAGACAACATGGAATACTTGGTAAAAATAGGTAATTATTAGTTAAATTATATTTAAATACATGTTTCGATTACATATTGATATTACTTGTACATTAATAGTTAAAAATGATTTATTATCCTTTTTGTATCCTTAAGCCATCATTGCATTGATCTCATACTTTGAAACAAAAAGGAGAGGATGCCTAGATTCAACCTACACACATGTGTTGAATACTTTTAAATGTAGGTACTTGAGTTCTATACATATAGATAGTTTTATATAAATTAAAATATGTATGTTTTGATGATTTCATTGATATTGCTTGTACCTTTTTGATATTATGTGGTGTGAAGACCTACTACATTCTGGGCACGAGTTTGAGATGTTCTTGAGATGGCATATCCAAATTTTGTAAAGATTGTTTTGAGATGATATATATGTACATACATACTTACATAATTAAACATTTTGTACAAATTACAAATACATGTACATACACAATTATGTACTCTTTGTACTTCTATGTATCAAAATCAATATTCTATATATTTTGTTTGTTAAATGTGCATGTTTTCCTAGTTTGAAACTTTATATTTGATTGTATAATCACTAAATATCATGCATACATTATTGTTAAATCAATTATATCCTTAAGACATTGTATTATGACACCTTATGACATCCCCTTAAGACATTGTATTATGACCCCTTAAGACATCCCCTTAAGACATCCCCTTAAGACATCATATTAGGACCCATTAAGACATCCCCTTAAGACGTGTCGTATTAGCACATATCCTAAATATTATACTTAATTATATCATTTGTTATGACGACTCACCCTAAAACTTATAATACTTGTTAATATCACTTAATATTTATACTCAATTATACTCTTCTTTGATCCCCTTAATATGTCGTATTAGGAACCCTTAAGGCATCCCCTTAAGATAACCTATAATTAGTGTTGGATGCTATTATTTGTTTTGATAGCTTATAAATTAGTATTCGATGCCATTATTTGTTTTGACAACTTATAAATTAGTATTGGATGCCATTATTTGTTTTGACAGCTTATAAATTAGTATTGGATGCCATTATTTATTTTGACAACTTATAAATTAGTGTTGGACGCTATTATTTATAGAATTTATGAATGCTTTTGTTCTCTAATATTGTATGGTATTGTTTATTTCTTAAAATTTTATCCTTTCTGGTATATAAACAGATTGCTTTTGTTTGTAAATTATGATTTATTGAATAATTATTGATTGACGTGAATTGAATAAGTTCATTGACTAATTATCACTAATTATTGAATGTACATATCATGTATATCATGTATGAGATCACTAAATTTGTAAAGTATAAATATTAAAATGTCCTATTAATTTCAACTTTAATTTCATATTTATATTTGATTTCACATTAATGTCCTATATTAATGTCTTGACTATGAACATAAAATGCATAAATGTACATGTGTAAATTAAAATTTCAAACAATAATAAAGTCCAAAATTTATGTAACATATTAAGTGCATGAAACGAATATATTAAGCGCATGAAATAAAGTCCATTAGAGTACAACCCATGAACTAAAGTCCAACTAAGTACTTGAGCCATGAAATATAAAGTCCAATAGAGTACATGAGAAACCAGAAATATAGTCCATGAAATAAAAAAATATAATCCATAAAATCATGTTTCTAGGTCATGTATTGTCTCTATAATCAAGAGACCTCTTCACGCCATGTGAATTATGCGGATGACCTAAAACACTCTATACAAGAGAAAGATGAAATCGGATGTAAGACAATGAAAAATGATTTAATGACAATTTAATTTATAATTCATCATAAAATTAAATTACCATCATATCTGGGTCTGGATGCTCTGGTGCACTTGAAGAAACCTCTAAATTCTTTGAATCAATCTACATAAACAAGACAAAGAAAGTTGAAATTAGATGTACAATTCTACAATTAAAAATGATTTAATTCAATTTAATTTATAATTTATCATATTTTAATTGTACTGTATTACGAGGTTGTGCATCCTCTTCTCCAGGACCTGTTACATGCTCAACTACAAGATGTGTCTCATGCTATAAAAGAAAAAGAATTTAAAACATGTATTAGCTCATATTAAATATATATATATATATACTCAATTTAAAATTTAAAATTAAAGTTATATTCAGAATATATAATTTATAATTGACTTTAAATATAATAAAATTTTTAAATTACCATTTGATCTGGAGCCTACTCTGCATGTCCTCTTGGAGGTGT
>VDFB02022900.1:0-32083 GCA_007258455.2 Sequoia sempervirens | reverse complement strand
AGTTTCACAGAGCCCAAAGTGTAGGGGAGAAAGTATTTTAATTCAATCTCCCGTTCATTGGCCAAATCTCTCCTTGAATCCGACCATAAGGCCTAGCAACCCTTTAAGATTCAAGTTGATTGCAAATTTGGGAACCAACACACCCTAGGTGGCATCTTAGTCTCGAGGCATGAAACTTGGGGAAAAAACTCCAAAAAGGGGCCCAATTAAGGTTCCTTTTAAATTAGGTTTCCAAAACCTTTGGGGGACAAAGATTCCCTAGGTGACATCTTATTCCTGACCCAAAAATTAGGGACACACAACAAGAATCATTAAATTATCATTTCCCCTTTTGATGATTATCGAGATTAGCCATAAAAAGATACCATTCATTAGGCTTGTGGATGCAAGATAGGACCAATTAAGACATAAATAAGGATAAACAAATAAAGGTAGGTCCAAACAAGTGTGAAAATGCAAGGGTATGCATTTTCCTACACTACATTTAGCCCCCATTTTAGTGAGAGGATGAACTTGCTTTGAACCTACACTAAAGTTGCCAACCACACAATCAAGAGGGGTTCAAATGTATAAATGCTAGTAAGATAGGATGACAATAACCAAGAGGGTGGCCAATTCCCCAGGATCAAGATCCTATGGTAGAACAACATAGGCACAAAGGAACACACATACAAATGATATATGAAGCCATAAATAAATCACAAACATACACCATCAAAGGTAGGAAAAATAAAAATAAAAATGCAATGAATTAAGCTTTGATTGTCTGTCCAATGCGTTATGGACCGGGTCTAGGTTGTTTGTCCAAAAGAGGTTTACAAGTGGAATGTGCTGTACATTATGAAAACAAAACACATGCTCACAAGGTCCAATGAAGCTAGTTGTTCAGTAGGTGAGTCCTAAGAGGTCTATATCAAAGTCATACCCCCATGAATATGATAAGGAAAAAAAGAAAAATGCACGCTCACAAGGGCTAGTGAAGCTAGTTGTTCTCTAGGTGAGACCCAAGGGACCATATCAAAGCCATACCTCCATAACTTTAATAAGGTACAAAAAGAAAAAACACACTCACAAGGGCTAGTGAAGCTAGTTGTTCACTAGGTGATCCCCAAGGGACCATATCAAAGCCATACCTCCATGACTTTAATAAGGTACAAAAATGCAATGCAACAAGAAAGAGGGATGTTCAAAGGGATTTTTCTTAGTTCATGCAAGGTCTCTTCTTAGGGAACACTATGCCTAATGTCTCCAAGAGAGGAAAAATGCAAGGTCTCATCTTAGGGAGGAAACCAAACCCAATGACACCACCAAGAAAGGAACACATCGTAGGAAGAAAAAAATC
The DNA here is from genome assembly GCA_007258455.2 of Sequoia sempervirens. Lineage (NCBI taxonomy): Eukaryota > Viridiplantae > Streptophyta > Pinopsida > Cupressales > Cupressaceae > Sequoia > Sequoia sempervirens. Next base: position 30,741 of record VDFB02022900.1, on the reverse strand, counting down.
ACACAATGAACATGAGTTTTGATGTATGCCCCCACTTTAAAGCAGTTCCTAACACCATTGCTATGAGAAATTTCTTTAAAGTAGAAGAAGAAATGAGAGCTTATTTGGAAAGCCCTATGCCGAGTCATATGTTTCCAATAAGCTACATCATGAGAAGGGAAGGGGTTGTCCCCCAAAAATACAATGCTATAGATAACTCAGTAGGTCATATGTGAGCCAACTTAAGGCATGTCATCCACATCCCAAGCTTGCTCTTATATGTACATGAAAGGTGGTCAACTAGCCAAAAGAGAGAACGATAAGTGACATACAAGGACAAGGCTACCTAACCCCTTTCCCCCACTTAGTGCAAGACAAGGATGAGCCAAAATAATTGATGAGATGAATGCTAGAGTGAAAATTAGTGTCAATTAGAGGAATTAGGTGCCCCCACATAAGGAAGAGCACAAAACTTCTTAAGATGTTGGATTATAATATTCAAATCCTTACATTCGTTAGTAGAATGACCATGAACTCTATGATATGCACAAAATGAACTTTTGTAGTAAAATTTATTTCATTTTATTGGAGGTAGAGAGATCAAATGATCTTGGAGGAGTCTCAACAAAATATCCTCTTGATTAATGGTAGAAGTTATCTCTTTCTTAGTACAAGGTGTCATACCTACAAAAGACACTTTAGATTGCTAGATTTTGTTCTCTCCTATACAGGAGGGTGTAAAATCTAACGAATTCAAATCATTAGTGTTTTGTGTGATGACATTAATGTTAAGAATTTTTTTTTTGTTTTGTTCAAATGATAATAGTCAAGACCACTAGTGTCTAGCAATTGAGGATGCACTATTGTTAAAGTTGGCTTAGAGGAATCTTTTGTAAGAGCGTTGATATTAAGTGAAGGCTTGTTTGATGGGTTGATTTCTATTAGAGGAAAATAGCCAAGACCATGAGTTTTTTCTTGCGTGTTAGGATCTATAGGGACATGGATACCTTGTTCTTTAGTACCAAATCCTTTTCCACTGTATCCAAGTTGTTTCATAAGTTCATAACCTTTTTCCATAAAGCTATTTTCATTTCTTTAAGATTTGGTGGTTGTTGATAGTCAGTGTCGTCAATTTTTTTTGTATATTTTTCTTTTTCTTCTAAAGTGGTTGAGGTGGATGCTTTCGAAGGGTCGTCCGAATTTTATGTTGACATTACCGCTTTTTCTTTTCCGTTGTCTGAATCTTTGTTTATGATATTGTATTCTCCCATGAATGTTGTTCGAAATTCGATGATCTCAAATCATCTAGTGATATTGTTGTGAAGGGTTTAGGACATCTATCCTTTTGTTGTTCTTGCATGGGTGCTACTTGTGTAGTTGGTTTCAATGTTTTCAAAGGATTCTCTTTACCTTTCTCAACGTTCAAATAATTGTATGGTTCAAGATTGACTTCGATTGTATAAAATTTGTTGTTGTGGACATATTTCATGATATGATGAAGGGTAGAGGACACAACATGCATCTCATGAATCCATGGTCTACCTAAAATAAGATTGTATGAAAGATCATTAGGCATAATATGGATCGAGGTTTGTAATGTAACTTTTTCAACTTTAATAGGTAATGTGATCACTCCAAGCAGTTATTTTCCCACATTATCAAAGCCACTAATAGATAAAGAGGTGGGTTGGATTTTTGATTTATCAACACCAAGCTTATCCAAAAGGTTTGCACTACACACATTTAAGGTCGATCCATTGTCAACAAGGGTTTGTTTTATCCATGTGCTATTGTATTGAGCTATGACCATGAAAGCATCATTTTTTTTTTGCACTTCCAAAGGAGGGAGCTCACTTTGGTGGAAAAAAATTGAACATTTATTCCTTGAATCATTGCTGCTATTTCATTCAGGTTTGCACTAGAGGGGACCACAACTTGTTGAAAGGTTGTTTGAAGCATAGTGTGATAATTAGGCAAATTCTAAATTAGGTCCCATAGGGATATCTTTGAAAGAGTATTATTAAGTTGTTCAACAAGATCATACTCCTTCCCACTCTGTGAAGTTAAATGAGGAGCACTAGGAAAAATGGGATTAGGAAAAGGGAGGGATGTTGAAGTTGTTTTTCTTGGTTGCAGATTGTTTCTATTGTTGTAGGTATGAGCAACTATATTATAACTTAGTTGTTGCAAAGGTGGATAAATGGTAAGTTTAGGTTTGGGAGAGTACTTCAAGGGGTATCTAATGTGCATAACCTCAAACGAATTATCCTTATTTTCATGATCTCTTAGTGAAGGGGAGTCTAATGTCACTTCATCATCTTCATCTAAGGAATTATTGTTGTCAATGTTCTCATTTTCTTCCATCATTATATCTTTCCTAGTAGGAGTGTTTGTAGGAGAACTACAAACCAAATGTTCTTGACATTCAAGGATTGGTTCTTCCAAAATGACTTCATTGCAAGTAGAGGAATGATCAATGGTTGAATTTTTGTGCTTATCAATGATGTCATTATCTTGTTCAAGAACGTTTCCCTCATGAATTTCATTGGTTGTGTTTTCTAACACCAAGGCATCTTCCTAACAACTAGGAGAGATACTAGGAGAAGAAAAAATATAACTATCATGATTACCCATAATTTCATTCCTTTGTCCTATAATGTCTTCCAAAATAGGATATGTAGGGGAAGGATCATAAAGAGGGTTGTCATAGACCAACATACCTTCACTTACACTTTCAACCTCTAGAACATTATCACAAGAGGTGAAGATGTTGGGAGATGAATGTAGACTAGTTGAAGTTTCAATGGTCTCTTGTGTAATGTGGTTGTCATGATTACCTATGGTTTTTTCTTTTCCTTCATCAATGTCTTGTCCACTAAGAGAAGTAGGAGAGAAACAACTAGGACTCTCAAAACTCTCATTGATTGGTTCTTCTAACACCAAAATATCTTCTTCACCAATAGGAGAGATATTAGGAGAAGAACAAATATGATCATTAGGATTTTCCAATTTTGTATTCACTTTCACTAAAAAACTCTCATAGGGAAGGGATATGAACTTTTTCTTAGCGTGCCTAGAAAGGTAAGGTACCAATATTGTTTGACCAAAAATGAAAATATTTTTAACCATCTCATGTGCAATGATTTAATAATGTAAACAATGTATATCCAAAGATGCAAAACACTTTTATCAAATGTATGCAAAACTTTAAGAATGCAAACAATGTATATCCAAAATTGAAAAGCACTTTTATCAAACTTATGCAAAGTTTTATGAATGTAAACATTGTACATGCAAAAGTGAAAAGTAATTTTATCCATATTATGCAAAGTTTCAGAAATGTGAGCATTTTCAGATCTACTGACGCTTGTAATTGAAATGATTTCAAAATACACTTGAAATGAAAGAAATTGTAATAATAGTAATTCTGCAAACTGTAACCGAAAACTGAAAGCAGCAAACAAAAGCATAGAAAAGAATATTTAAACCTTAAAAATTGCAAAGTCAGAGTCAACAGGGACTAAGATGCCAGCAAGGGAATTTTGGTTCTACTGAAGGAATTTTGAGGTTCCAAAAACTAGAACAGACAACAAACAACACAGAGAGGGTTCTAAGTTAGAAACCCACAAAGGGATTAAGATGCTAGGAAGGGAATTTTAGTCCCAGTAAAGGTTTTTTTCACAAAAATAAATAAATTATGAGTTGTTTATAGTGTTCCCAGGTTGCCTACCCAGGGACCCGATGTTTAGAAATAGAAAAGTGTGCAAATGAATGCAATAAAAAGTGATTAATGACAAGCAATTGGATACAAATTTGAATGCAATTTTTTCAATTTTGAATGCAATAACAATGTTCCTAAATGCAATTAGGATGATTGACAATGCACTTTTAAGTTTTTTAATGAGATAAGATGATGCAAGAAAGCAAAAATTCCACCTATATGCACTTTCACTAATGCAAATATGAGAAACCCTAGATGCACATTCAATAATGCAAGATGCAATGCAAGAATGAATGCAACCTAGATCTAGGACCTTAATGAACTCCCAATTAGAAAATAAATGTTCAAAAGTGTCAGGCTCACCAAAATGAACAATGGGAAAATAAGGTGTTGGGATATACCACTATTCTCCTTAGGTCATTCAAGAATGTCCTAGGATCCCAAATTGGATTGACAATCAACCCCAAAGGTGAGTCAATTATCAACAAGGAAGACCTAGGAGGAGGTTCTATAAGCTTTAAGGGGTTCACCACCAAGAAAAGCTTGGAAAAGACAATTTAACATTCAACTCAAAAAACCTAGTAATGCAAGTCAAATAATGAGTGCAAATGATGAAATTAAGTAATAACAAGTTAGGATGTGTGTACAGGTGGGAAGTATGGATATGCGATGAGGATTCTAGAAATGAAAAAATGTTGTCAAAATATGATAGGGAGGATTAATACTCCCTTAATATTATCTTATTCCCATTGCTATTTTTTGAGGTAGATGTAGAATCTTCGGATGTCAGAACAGAATCCAAAAGAATCTCTACAAAATACCCTTGGGAGAACTAAGATACCATTGTTGCCGACTTAGTCTCGTCTTGAATTTCTGAAATATTTGAATGTGATTTTGAGGCTCAATATTTGCACTTCCTTCTTCTCGGATCTCAGGTTCTGAAACTTCCAGATTTGGCCTATAGGCGAGTTTCTATGAAGATGACAACTTTTCAATGCAGCTTTGCAACTTTGCACTTCAAATTATCTTCAATTCTTCAACCTAAATCTGCAATCACAAACATACAAGAGAGGAAAAAAGTTGATTGTTAGTAAATGGGGGTTTTCCTTGGTCAAACCCCTTGTTGGTAATTAAACCTTGAAATGAAATGAAATAATGGAGGGAAATGATGAATGAACAACATGAAATGTTACAACTTGCCAAACCCTTGTTATGAAATCTACAAACTTGTGTGAAGTGGCTAGCTTGAATGTAGATCTTGAATCAAAGGAATGCTTGATAAATCTTGACTTAAATTGCTTGCTTGAATCAAAACCCTACATCACAAATGTTAGCTCAAAAACACACATGATGCAAGAATATCTTTGATATGATTCTTGAATCTTGACGATGGCTCCAAATGCTTGTTGAATTGCTCTTGAATGCTTTTTTGAACTCAATTATGCTATTAGGAATGCTCTCACAAAATTCTTGATGTATTGGATGATAAAATGAGTGAAAGAACCTTGCATTTATACTTATCCATGCTTAATATCCCAAAATTACACCACAATAATCCGACATATGAATTCATTAATTAAAGGAGGCTAAAGCTTGCCAAGATTTGAAATTAAATCTCAAAAATAACCTAAGGGGGACTAAGATTCCCTAGGTGGTGTCTTAGTCTTGAGGCATGAAACTCGGGGCATCGACTCCAAAAAGTGACCCGGTTAAGGTGCCTTTGAAATCAGGGTCCCAAGACCTTTGGGGCACAAAGATGCCCTAGGTGGCATCTTAGTTCCAACCTAAAAATTAGGGACACATAGCTAGAATCATTAAATTATCATTTCCCCTTTTGATGATTGTTGGTATTAGCCATAAAAAGACACCATTCATTAGGCTTGTGGATGCAAGATAGGACCAATTAAGACATAAATAAGGATAAACAAAGCAAGGAGGGCCCAAACAAGTGTGAAAATGTAAGGGCATGCACTTTCCTACACTACAATAAAATGCACAACAAAAATTATGAAAATATATGCATACAACATATATCAATGTTAGTGATTTGTGTTTAAGAAATTATGCTTTTATCTTATTTGTAGTAAAATTTATGGAATGAAATGTCACTTATTAAAAATATTATAAAGTATAAAAATTGGTCATTAAGGTGCTTTTAAAATGACACATTACTTTTTTTATTTTAAAAAATATATATCTAGAATCTACATACAAAAAGTAAATTTATATTTTCACCCTATTTGTCTTAGATTTTGTAGATTCTAGATATATATTTTTTAAAATAAAAAGTAATGTGTCATCTTTAAAACATCAATAATGACCAATTTTTATACTTTATAATGTTTTTAATAAGTGACATTTAAAGAATCTACCCTATTTTACTAGTTTTCATCGTCATTTTCCAAATCTATGGTTAAGTCAAACCTTTGGTTAACTAGAAAACCCATTTTCCAATTTCAAGAGTGTACACTAGTTTTGGAAATAATTCATCTACCTAGCCAAATGTATGTTTGTCATGGTAGACTTGTTAATAATTAGATGAATCACCATTCACCCCTATGTGAAATGGGGTGAACATAGAAAAATAACTCAATTTTCTAATTTTGAGTAAATTTTTGTGATTTTATATGTTTTTTAAGTTTTTTGAGGGGTTTTATATTTTTTATGGATTTTCTACAAATATTATAATATAATTATACTATTAACAGTTGTTGTCATTGATGTCAACATTGATGGAGATTGTTGGCACCTAAGTAATATGTTGTTAATCCTAAGCATATTCAATTTGGGCTAACATTGGTTGGATGTCATGACTCATCAAAGAAGAGAAGAATTGAAGAAGTCCATGGTTGGATGTCATCTTTCATCAAGGAAGAGAAGAATTGAAGAAGTCCATGGTTGGATGTCATGCCTTATCAAAGAAGAGAAGAGTTGAAGAAGTTCATGGTTGGATGCTGAGATTTGATTAGACAGGATTTGATTAGATTCTGAATGTTGGAGAGATGGTCTATATTTTATCTCATGCTCTCTCTTGATTTTCCTAATAATATATGTATTGCTAAAAGGAAATTATGATCTCCACAAGTTGCACATCTGTTTCTATTTCAGGAAGCTGCATTGAAGTCTATTCGAGAGAATGCTCTACATTCCTCTTTTGTTGGAGTTTTGGTCTTGTGGTTTGGTATTCAATGTTAGTTCTTTGTGTACATTGCACTCTTATCTTTTTAGGTAATCTATGTTGCCAAGGAGGTTCCTGTGAATTATTGTAGGTTGGTAGTGTGCTAGTTGTTTGGATTGGTTCGAGAAATGCTCCATTTTTCTCCGCATTGATTTCTTTGCTCCTGTGGCTTAGTGAATGTGTTCACAACGTTTGTGCAATGTATTAGTTCCAATATCATATGTAGAAATGATTTGCAAGTTGTTCTAAAAATGGTGCATCATCTGGTTATGTATTATGTGTTTCTTGAATAGAGTTGTTTGTACCTTGGCCTACGGTGGCTATTGATGGCATAGCAGTATGAAAGAAGTGTATGGAAGTGATTTTAGATGTTCAAGGAACATCCCTATGTTATATGCACATTGCTAATTGATTGCTTTGTTGCCGTATCGAGTCTTGAGTTGAATTTCTTGATCTTTTGTGGATATTTGGTTGATAGGGCTTGTTCCTTTGCTTGGTATGTGTGCTTGGAGGGTTGTGCCAACAATGGGAGATGTGTCATGATAGATTTAGGTCCTGACCTATCCTGTTAGAGTTTTTATGTTTGGTTTTGAATTTCAATTAATTAATAAATATGTTTAAATGTGTGATTAATGAAGTTTGAAAAAAAATATGAGTGAACTAATTTGATATTTAGTATTATAGTGGTAGGATTTTTATGTTTTTTAATCTTTTGGTATTTAATTTATATATATATATATATATATATATATGAGGAGAGTTGGAAGCTCGACATCTAAAAAATTAGGTAAACTTCTTGTAGACACATAAAAATAACCTAGGCCTGCAAGCTTTATTTTTCTATGACTTACCATATTTCCTCTCAACATAATTAAAAGATTTAATTATGTCCTATGGTCCAAATTCAACTATTAATTAAATAATTCTTAATTATTTAACTAATTCATATCTTTTATTCCTCTTGATTATTTAAATAAATAAATTGCATTTATTTATTTAAATATGTCACTAATATCATATGTCTCTCTATAATTAAATAAATTCCTAAATTTATTTAACTATTATTTACTTGATCTTTTATTCCTCCTGATTATTTAAATAAATAAATTACATCTATTTATTTAAATACGTCGCTAATTTCCTATGTCTCTCTATAATTAAAGAAATTTCTAAATTTATTTAATTATTATTCACTTTATGCTTTCCTCTACAGTTAAATGATTTTCATTAATTATTTAATTGTCCTTTTGTCTTTTCCTCCAAATTTAAATAAAATCATTTATTTAAATTCCCATTCCCAGTTTCCCACCAAGTAAATAATTAAAAATAATTATTTACTGTCCTAGCCCCACCTCTTTTGAATTAAATTAATTTTTAATCCAAAAGGTCAACATTGCCTCCTAAATCAAACAATTTTAAATTCTTATTTGATTCTCCAACAATCTCTTTTTTCATGCCCAATATCCACTTGTCACATGCATTCTTGTCCATTGATTTAATTTTCCTAAAATTAAATCATAGTCCTCCATTTTAAATTCTACCCTAATTCTGCCCTAACCCTAATTGCTAGTTGTCATATTCAATCTCAACCTTCCATCTTAGGGAATTTGTCAACTGTCAATCCTAGCCATTCATCCAAAAAATTGACTTTTATAAAAGGGAAATGTCAACCTCATTTTGTCACTTCATGCTTGCAAAATTTTGAGTACACTTGGATTTTTTGAGTCAAATCTTTTAATATTTTGTCGAGTCTTTGTCATAGGTCATAGTTATATGAATAGTTGTTTCTGGATTCGATTGTGTAAGCTTTTTTAAATCAACATTTCAAATCACACTCCGTGATCCATCATCAAGATCCATCATAGGTCATAGTTGCTCATGAAAATTTGAGGGAAAATTCTATTTATAGCAAATGGAGAAGGGCAATGGAGATGAATCATGGAGTCCAGGAAGGCTTTTGTGAGATTATTCCTTTGTTTATGCTTTTTGCTCCTCTGTACTTCATTGTTAGCTAGGGTTTAGTTTGTTTATGTTGTTTATTGATAACCTAAATTTTTTCCTTAGTTACATTGGTGAACCCCACATGAAGGACAAATTTTTGTAGATTTTGTACAATTTTTTTCATTTTTGTAGGTTTTAGGTATGGTTTGACAAAATCACAAATTCTAGAATGACGCAATCGCTAGGTTGAATGATGCAATTTCTTTGTGTAAGGGAATATTCATATTTCATTTGATTTCTAGTGGTTTCTATTAGATTTGGGTCATTTAGCCTTTTTATTTTCTTAGTCTAACCATAGTATCATATTATAGGCATCATTAGATCATTTTTTTGGGTAGATTCTCGGCTATTTTATAGGTTCAGGTTCATGTGCCACAACTGACTGTTAGTCGTTGCATACATGTTTCGAGTTCATCATAGTCGTCATAAACCCAAGCCACATTTGTTCTAGTGAACCATAGTCGACATCCTGTGAGCCATAGTCGTGGTTTTTGAGATGAATTTGATCACTTCTATTAGTCGCAACTGTCTATCTATGGCTTGCTTTTAATTTGTGCCAGTATTTTTAGTTTTCTACCTTTCTGTTTCAATAGGCTAGGGTTTTATGGTTACTGACATTCTGTTAGTAGCATGTGGCAAGTTGGAGGAGGATACTAACTTTGTTTTGTTGTTCATTTTATAGAGTCCTTCATTTTTAAGCAACAAACAAATAACAACTACAACTTGCATTTCACATTCATGAATTAAAATGAACTACATTTATATTCATTGGGCTTAAAAAGAACACAACTTTCATGTACACTCATCAAGGTTAAAATGTACTTGCATTTTTCATAGCATTGGGCTAAAAAGAACCTTGTTTTTAAGCAACAAACAACAACTACAACTTGCATTTCACATTCATGGGTTAAAATGAACTACATTTACACTCATTGGGTTTAAAAAGAACACAACTTGCATCTACACTCATTAAGGTTAAAATGTACTTGCATTTTTCATAACATTGGGCTAAAAAGAACCTTGTTTGTTTCATAATAAGTTGGGTTAAAATTTAAAAGGGTTTGGCATGTTTTATGGTATGGTAGCGATTTCTTAGTGCGTATGAACTTCTCTTGCACCTCACAATGATCTGGAGAATCAAAATCACTTAGGGATTATTGCTTTGCCACCCACACATTTTGGATTTGGGAATTAAAATGAACAATTTTGTAAGTGTGAAGTGAAATCTTTGTGTATGCACTCTCCTCACACCTTTGTTTGATCTTGGATGATCAAAAATAAAGTTTTCAATTCACCTTTGTTTACCCATCATTAAAGTGCCTGCCACCCTGCTTCAAAAGGTGGGAACGACCCAAGTGGTAACAGGATAAATCCAAGCTCTTCTAAACTGCTATATAAATTTGTGATTGCAAGGAAAGTTTGCAATCAATGGGAAGTGATACATGATATCTCTCCCCTAGTATCTTTATGATGTGAAAATCCCTTGTTTTAAGGGTTGGGAGATCTCTTGAGGGATTTTACCATAGTATCCCTTGAACCAGATGCCCTTACTAAAAACCTTTGTGTAGAAATCCAAAATTCTTCTATCTGTTGGTGTAGGAGGTTAGACCTTTGAAGTCATCCCACATTTTCACAGTTCATTGTAGAGATGGAAACTTTCTTGAGATCCTTGCAGTCTTAGGGATTTTGGAACTTGGTATGCCCAAGAAGTGAGTGCCATGAAGGGGAGCCAATGCTACCAAGTTCCTAAGCTATCCACTCTAAATAGGTGCGGCTAGAGAAATTCAAGTGGAACTCAACATATATTGTCCTTGCCAACCATAGGATTTGTGCAATTTTTTTCAAATTTCTTGTATCAAAACAACCCAAGGAAAAAACAAAGTGTTTGACAAAGTGTTTTCTGAATTAATAAACAAATAAACACCTCTGCAATCAAGAAAATCATAATCAGATTGGAACAAATTTACAACCTTTTCAAAATTGTAGAAAAACTAGACTCTGTTCACTATGAAACATAACTGAGACTCTTTAAAATGTAACCGACTATATTGCAACACATCTAAAAAACCTACAATGTAACTAGTGTTAAACGACACATCTGTTAAACTTGCAATGCAATTATTGTTTTAAACAATGCATTTATCCTTTGCAACACAATTGTGACCTTAAATGCCGCAACTACCTATCACTCAGAAAAATAACTCTCATTGTCACAATCTGAAATCAAACATTCAAGATCTATCTCTGACCACCTTTTCATAGTAATCTCTGCATGAAAACTAGAAGGATTTTCTCAAACTACCCACTATTGCACCTTTTAGTTTTTCATTTAGTCTTAATAATAGGAATACCATTGCAAACTTTAGTTGCATTTTAGGATTCATAATCACCTTCATCCTAGTAAAACTCTTAGGTCATTATCTTTGCAAATTTTAGAATAGGCCAACTTTCCATACTTTGTACAAACCATTGCTTCAAGATTTTTTTTTCATTTGACCAAGTCACTTGTCACACTTATAGTCTTTGTCATTTTAGGTGAGTCCTTTCTAGCTCATAAGTCTAATTTGGGAAACTCATTTTGTCTCTTTGTCATTTCACTTGGTCTCACAAAAGGTCCTTTGACAAATCAAATTGAAGCATTGGCTAAACTTTGGATGGTTAGTAACCTCTTCTCAAATCTCCCAATGTTGATGACCTTTAGAGCTTTCTTACACCTTGCATTTAGAACACTTCCATAATGCATTTAGACAATACAATAGCATATTAAAACTCTCTCATTTTAGGACACCATCATTTATCACCTTGCATTATACATTCCTCTTAGGTGTTATTACCACTTTTCATCCCTCATAAACATCATTGTCACCTCACACTAGACATCCAACATCCTTTTTAGACATTATTGTCACATTGCATTAGGAAATTCCTCATTTCCTATTCCAAAAAAAAGAAAAGACAAAAAATATAGATAGTCTATATCATTTCCATCCATAGACCTAGTTCCATATCATTTGCATTTCCCATTTTTGTTTGAGAAAATATTACATGGTTGAGACTAGATTATAAAAAAGGAGAAGAGACATGGACCTTTTTGGAAAAGAAGATGACCTTTATAACCATACTAGTGATATGAACCTAAATGCCACTTCACATACAACTCACAACAACACCAACATGGGATCTAGCTACAACGACCCTTTCAAATACACAAATATTGGACATCTATCACACAACAACCCTTTTGAGGAATTCATTCAAAGAGACAAAAATGGAAATGTGTTTGTAGAAGATATAGAGGCTACTGCCCAAAATCTAGAAGTAGCTTCTTTTGTAGATGAGTTAATAATGCTAGATCCACAATGATATTTAGCCAAAATTTTACTTGAAGGAGTTAGATTACCACAGGGATTTGATGTCAACACCTTGAGAGTAGCATCACCTGGTCACAACACACAAACTATTCAAGATCCCTGAACACCACAACATAGCATTACCACTACTTCTATTGGCATGACAACCCAAAGTGCAACAAACATGATCAATACAACATCTGCTTTTGGTACACCAACTATATCACAAACCATGTCACAACCAATGCCACAAGTGTCCCAAACTTTGTCACAAACTTTTGGATCAACATTTTCTACATTTGGATCATCATCCAACATTATTGGGACATCCTCATTTAATCCTTTTGCAAGAAATAAAGAAAGAAAAGTTTCCATTCAAGGACCTCAACCTAACACCAATACCACGTCACAAGGTCCTCAAATTAACACAAACACTAGTGGCCCTCATAGACAAAACACGAGCTTCCCACATGGTCATATCTATCAATTTGGACAAGGAAATCAAGCGACACAACACATGAGCATGTCACAAATGGGTCACACCCCGCTTGGCCATCAAAACACACATGGACAATGCATTCCCCAAATGTAATTCAACACTAATGGATCACACATCCCAACATATACTTCCCATATTCATACACATGCCCAACATCAACACGTTCCAACTCAAAACACATCATCACAACAAATGGGAATGCATGGGATACCTATTGACAACATGAACGATGCCACCAACAACCCAATAGTGGATGCATTGATTGCCCAACTAGTTGCTTTAGAAAAGCAAGTAGAAGAAATGGAACTATCCAACAAGAAGACTTATACATCCTTTGACTTACATCCATATCCATTTGACACAAAGCTTATACATGCCACCATTTCCTCTAGGATATGTGGTCCCAAATTTCCCTAAGTATAAAGGAAAGACAAACCATATTGAGTACATAAGAGAATTCATAACCAATTGTGTAGATGTGGCATATGAACACACTTATTTGATGAGAATTTTTCCTAGGAGTCTCACAGGTCCTGCACTTGATTGGTTTGCACTTTTTCCTAAAGGGATAAGATCATGAGATGAACTTGCCAACAAATTTGTAGAAAACTATGCCTATAACATTGAAACTGACATTACAATTTCCACACTATGTAATAAAACACAAGAAGAATCTGGTGAAAATATAATTCATTTCTTTCAAAAATGGCAAGGCTTGGCAAGTTGATGTTCAGTTGAAATCCCCAAAAAAGAGAAGGTACACATGTTTGTTCAAAACCTCATTGGACCTTTGAAATATAACTTGCAAGTCCATTGTTGTACAAACTTCACAGACCTTGTTGAAAATGGTGTCCAACTTGAAAAGGATCTCATTAGACAAGGTGAACTTAAGTACCCTAGTAAGAACACAAACATGAAAATGGCCAATGATAAGAACAAGTATTGGGCCAAAAATAAACATGTTACCAATGATGGTTTCGTTGACACTAAAGTGGTGAATAAAACCAGTCCTGCAATCACACTTAGGGGATCTCAACCACAAAACACTCTCCCATCTATCCCGACACCTACCAAATTTTTTTTTCAAAGAAACCAAGACCAAGGTCAATAAAGAAAAACTAGACAATTCCCAAAACAACACACATACACCCCCTTGGGAGAACCTATTGAAGCAGTTCTTAAGAAGCTCATCCAATCTAATGTCATAACCTTGCAAGAACCTAAAGCATATGACCTAGGATAGTTTAAACCATCATGGTGGGACGACAATGCCTTCTATGATTACCATAGAGTAAAAGGACATAAAACATCATCCTATAAACAATTGAGGAACATCATACAAGATCTAATTGATAACAGTGTCATCAAATTTAATGGTCACCAATACTCTTCCAATATTGACCATACCATTCATAAGAATCCACTTCAATATCATGGTTCAATAAATCCCTCCTTGTTAGGTCAAAACACTAATAACTAGGTTAACTACACTCATGTTGCCTTTGGTTACTCGAGTGGGCCTATAATCAGTCACCTTCGAGTTGCTAATGAATATGTCAATACCATCACCATAAAAAAGACTCATGAATGCAATGTCACCACTCACTAAGGAAAAATCATGATACCTAGCCTTTTTGCTAAGCCATCGTAGCCTAAAGGACAATTCAACCTTGTCGATCAATTGGATAAAACCCTTGCATAGATTTCCATACTCGAACTTTTGCACATCTCTCCTACACATAAAGCTATCCTTGACAAGGCTTTAAAAGAGACTTCAACTCCCACTAACATTGATGTCAACCACTTTGGAGCTATGGTTGGATATTTGGCCAATTCCCACCAAGTCACTTTCTTAGACCAAGATTAATCCACGCCTAAGCCATACCACAATGATGCATTACACATTGAAGTTTTCATTCACAAACATAAGGTCAGACAAGTCCTAGTAGATGGTGGAGCCGAATTGAACATATGCTCCTTTAAATTGGTCAAGGAATTAGGCTTCTATAATGCATGTGTAGGTGCCACTAAAAGCATTGTAATCAAAGCTTATGATGATGAGGAGTGTTCTTCTAAGGGAATTATCACACTCCCTATTTGTGTTGGGATAGCAATCATAGAAACCACATGCTAGGTCCTGGATCTTGAATTTCCCTACAATATCCTCCTTGGCTGACCTTGGATTCACACATTGAAGGCTATACCATCCACATATCACCAATTTTTGAAGTTTCCCTATAATGACACTAAGATTACCATAGCTAGTGATCTTGACCCCTTTCACTATTACACCAACTTAAGGGGCATTTCCGAACATCAAGTGCCTATTAACCATGAAGCTTCAACATCCACCTTGTCCAATACATCGACCCATCTAAACTTACCAAGTCACCCACTTCCACTACTTTAACCTCCACCATACCATCCACTTCCACCACTCCAATCGCCGATCTAAATATCAAGATCCAGGACACTGAATGTGGAGAGTACAAACTGAACACCTCTTATTGCATCTCACAGTTATCGAAGTCTCTGAAGATTTATGATAGACCATTCTTCAAACTAGAACCCAAAGTTATCTTTAAAGTTCCTCCCACCACCACCTTCACAAAATGTGGGGAGGTAAACAAAGAAGACATTGATGATATTTTAGCTTGGATCTACAAAGATGAGGAAGATCTGCCACTTCTACCAATACAACAATATGGAAAAGGCTTTGAGATAATGAAGGAAAAATGCTATGGTGGAATTAGTGGTCTTGGTATAAAGAAAAATGAAATGAGATAACCCTTATTGCCACCTAAAAGACCAAAGAATCTAGGGTTAGTGTTTAAGCTAGTTCAAATTAATGCTCCATGTACCCTTGTGATTTCAAGTGAGGGCGTAAAAGCTTTTGAAAATGTTGAGACATCTGATGAATCCTATACCAAGACTAACTCTCATGAATGGGAATACTATTTTGATAAATCCCTTAGTGACTATGATCTTGAAGAACCCTTTTGAGAACTAGGTGAGCCTTCTTTTGAGGAAATATTCAAAAAAAAGTTTAAAATTGATTCACCATAGGATCCTTCTAAGGGAAATTCTAAAATCCTAATGAAAAGAGAGGCCTGGGTAAGAACCTTTTGGGTGTATGACCCCCATGACAATGAAAAACCTACTCCGCAACCTAACACTTCTAACTTGCCCTTCCCCAATCCTGACCTCTCCCATGAGCCCAATTTACCTGAGATCATTGAGGATGAAGATTGGATGGAATCCTCTTGGGATCCTAACAGTACTTCTATCTTTACCATTTTGGCCTCCATTTGCATTCTCTCAACATCATCTCCTCCTTTTGCCCATACTGATGATGGTATCTCCCTCATATATCCCCATCTCATTGATTGGGATCAATAAGGCCCACCTACCATGGACACTTTTGAGAATGACGAAGCTATCACCAAATTCATGGGACTACACAAAGGAATACCAGGTGGGGACAATAAAGCTGGATTTACTATAGATCTCAATTCTATAGCATGTTTCAAAGAGACTGTCCAACCCTCTAGTCGTAAAAGTAATAAAAATAAAATAAGAAAGGATGCATCTTTAGGTGAAAACCACAAGGCACCTTCTGACAACACAAAATTAAAAAGAAAGGACGTATCCAAGGGTGAAAACCTCTTTGAGGATCCTACGGATGGAGGGTTAGACTTTCTCCACGTTATTCAAGAGAAATTGGCCATACTAATTAATGATACCATAGAAGTCAATATAGGCACACCTGAAAATACCAAAATGATTCTCCTTGCAACATCATTGACAAAAAAGGAAAGGTCCGAGTTTCAAGATTTCTTCATAGAACGTCTCTCTTGGTCCTATGGTAATATGCTAGGACCATATCCTGCATTAGTCTTGCATCATTTTCCCTTACTTCTAGATGTCTGAAAGATGCACCCATAGATTGTTTTGCTAGTAAAAGTTGAGCTCAAAAATTTGTTAGATGTTGAATTCATAAGGTCTATAGATTATGCCAACTAGATATCTAACCTTGTACCTATCACCAAACCAAATGGTCAAATCCATATTTGCACAGACTTTCAGGATTTGAACAAAGCTTGCCCAAAGGATTATTTTTCACTCCTGAATATAGATATCATAATGGATCTCACAATAGGATATGAGATGTCTCTTATGGATGGTTTCTCAGGATATAATCAGATCTATATTGCCCTAGAAGAACAACATAAAATGGCATTCACTTGTCCCTAGGGTACATATTATTGGAATGTCATGCCTTTCAAACTAAAGAATGCAGGTTGCCACTTATCAATGGGCTATGACCATGATATTTCATGATCTTATGCACACATTGATGGAGGACTGTGTTGATGATCTCCTGGAAAAATACCTAACATGAGGAGATCACCTCAAGGTGTTAAACAAGATCTTCAAAAGGCTAGAAGAGTATAAGGTCTATCTCAACCCTAAGAAGTGTGTCTTTGTTGTGACTTTGGGTAAACTCTTGGGGTACATATTTTATCGCTAGGGCATTAAATTCGATCCAACTAAGGTAAAAGAAATATTGGATATGCCTCCACCAAAAGGAATCAATGAGCTTTGATACAGGGAAGATTGCAGTCCATTAGATGTTTCATTACACAGTTGCCTGATAAATGTCAACCATTCCAATACTTGTTATGCAAGTGAATCCCCTTTATTTGGAAAAACAAGTGTCAAGTTGCTTTTCAACAAATCAAAGACTATCTTCTGACACTGCCAATCCTAATGTCGCCTATTGATGGGAAACCTTTGATATTAAATATTTCTGCAACCACTTTTGCACTAGGGGCATTACTCACATAGAATGACCATGAGGAAAAGGAAAGAGCAATATGTTACATTAGTCGCACTTTGGTTGGGTATGAACTCAACTATACTTCCATTGAATGTGCATGCCTCATAGTAGTCTTTTCTACTAAAAAAATAAGACATTATATGTTGAAACGTAAAATGCAATTAGTGGCTAAGATAGATCCATTGAAGTACAGGTCTTCTCAGTCATGAAACATTAACAGGACGATTGGAAAAATGGATCATGATACTCAACGAATATGATATACAATATATAGAACACAAAGTAATAAAAGGATAGGTCATAGTAGATCAAATCACTGATGTTCCCATAAAGGGTGATCACCCATTGGTATCTGATTTTCCAGATGAATCCATCTTTCATGTAGGACCTAGATTACCTTGGAAAATTTATTTTGATGGGTCCCATATAGGTCATGGTTTAGGAGTAGGCATATTATTCATCACACTTCAAGGAGATTCCATTCCTAAATAATTTTTCATCGCATTTCCATGCACTGATAATCTCACTGAATGTGAAGCATTGTTGATAGGATTTCAAATGGTAGTTTAGTGGAAAATTAAAGAACTCCTAGTTTTTGGTGATTCTCAGTTAGTTATCAACCAAGTTGATGAAGATTATGACACCAAGGATGAGAATCTGATGCCTTACAAACACATGGTGGATATTTTCATGTCATACTTCCATATGATTTCTTTTGAGTAGATTCCCCAAGCACAGAGAAAAGCAGCATACACTATGGCCACAATTGGATCTCTCTTGGATAACCCTAATAATGTGCCACAATTCAAGTTCTTAGTGGAGAAGTTGTTGGTTCCTGCCTATGACATTCCTAAGTCCAAAATGGTTTACGAACTTGTTGGTCCTAATTCTCCTTGGTATCAGGACATACACAATTACTTACATTCCCAAATTCTACCACCAACCCTTTCCAATAACCAACACAAGTCTTTCATTCATAAACATGCCCACTATACTACATTAGTGACACCCTATATAAATGCAACTTTGACAATAACCTCCTCTGATGTCTTGACACAGATGAAGCACAAAAAACCTTACGTGAGGTACATGATGGTATATGTGGATCCCATTTGAGTGGCCCAACCTTAGCCAAGAAAATCATGTGACTTGGGTACTACTGACCAACCATGGAAAAAGATGCTCTTCAGTTCATGAGAAAGTGCCATTAATGTCAGGTACATAGTGACCTCATTCATGTGCCCACATAGGAGCTACAACCAATCAATTCCCCTTGGCCCTTTGCACAATGGGGACTTGACCTCATGGGTAAGATTCATCCCACTTCATCCAATGTACACAAATTCATTATTACTACAATCAAATATTTCACAAAAAATGGATTGATGCCATTCCTCTCACCTACATAACTGGTAATTTTTTTTCCAAATTCATCCTTAACTACATCATATGCCAGTATGGTGTTCCCCAATCCATCATCACAAACAACTGTCATCCTTTTAAAAACTAGGATGTCTGTGAGCTTTGTGGGTGATTCCATATTCAACATCATTTCTCCATGCCATATTACCCACAAGGCAATGGCCAAGCTGAGGACACCATGCGTAGGAAGTATTTGCTTCATCATCTACTATCACTCCATCTACCTTTGTCCATAATAAATACCCAATCTTCTGACACTCTCACAACATCTATCATAAAGTCCTACTATTTCTTTCCATGGATGACAATAGTTGACATCATGCCTCATACAACATCCACCTTTCATCTTAAGCAATTACCATTCTATCTCGTTAATCCTAGTTAGTCCTAGACCTGATTAGGGGAAAAACCCTTATCACTTGACTGTAGTGGGTCTCACACATGGTCCCATATATCACAAAATGTCCAAAAACAAAAACAAATCAAATATTCGACAAAAGAAAAAAATCAAAATGCTTCAAAAATCCCCAAAAAAAATCATAAAAATTTAAAAATCCAAAAAAATCATAAAACTTCAAAAATCCAAAAAATAAAAAATACGAAAAAACATAAAAACATCCAAATAACTCTTAAAAATCCCAAAAATAGAGTCAAAATCACTCAAATTTGAGTCATAGTTAGAATGGTCAAACTATGCGGTCTCTGCACATTTGCTACGTACGCAAGGTCATCATTTGATGTACTCCCGAGACCACCTAAGTCAGTCTTTTAGATTTTTAATATTAGTTGGTCATTTTAGTCTAATAAACAAGTTACTTGGTCTTTTCCAAGTCAATCATGTCAAACACTAAAATCTATCACCTTGGATCATGGCGTCAGTCAAACTACGAGGTCTCTGTGCATTTGCTACGTAGGAAAGGCCATTATTGATGTTCCCCCGAGGCCACTCTTAGGTCGGTCTTTTAGGGTTTGTCAGGGTCAAATTAAAACCCTTCAATTAGTTCTCAATAAATAGGCATGTCAATCTAGTCTTTGTCAAACTATGTGGTCTTTGAGTGTATGAGGTAGGCAAGGTCATCATCAATGATCCCCCAAGGCCTCCTAGGTCTAGTCCCTTAGAGTTTTGTCGAGTCAGTCTTTGTCTCATTACAACATCCTAAATCAAAAAAATCTTAAACAAATCTAGGAGAAAATTCAACAAACAATTCAACCAAATTGAAACTTCAAATGAGACATGTAGTCAATTGGGTCATCTAGTCAAACTTGGTCCAACTCTAATAACAATGTCAAATTGTCAATTTTTGGTCATTCTTAGGATGTCTTTTTGGGGAATGACCCTTGTCACTTATTTTTCTTTAGCATATGTCTTTCCTAAGCATTGACACTAACAACTGGCATTTTGGGGGGATCCTATCAACATTGGGGATCGACACTTCCAACATTGACTCTATTTAGGATGTGTCCTTCCTGAATTTTACTCCTTGACATTTTATCACACATTAGCCTACCTGACACAAAACTAGGCTTTGTCAACATTAACATTTTGACATTAATAATATTGACATTTAAAAACACTCTTGGCAAACACTATCTCTAAATATGGTCACATCTGTCATTTGATTTTTCATCATGATACTAGCCTCCTCGAGGATGTCTTGTATAGGATTTAGAGGACCAACAATGTTTCATGACTTGTCTTTCTTTTTATGACTATATATGGTTGGTTGTGACAAAAATACTAGGGTAATTGGACTCCTCGTATGAGTCACGATCGTCCTTTTCTGTGACTATTTGTTTCACGTGATGAAATGGCCTTGCACACCATTGATTTATGTCATATCATGGTGTTTGTTGTCCATTGCAATAATTTTCCCAATGATGATTAATGCAACACCTATTTGTATGAGGTAGGCAAGGCCATCATCAACGATCCCCTGAAGCCTCCTAGGTCTAGTCCCTTAGGGTTTTTTCAAGTCAATCTTTGTCTCATTACAACATCCTAAATCAGAAAAATCTTAAACAAATCTAGGAGAAAATTCAACAAACAATTCAACCAAATTGAAACTTCAAATGCGGCATGTAGTCAATTGGGTCATCTAGTAAAACTTGGTCCAACTCTAATAACAATGTCAAACTGTCAATTTTTGGTCATTCTTAGGATGTCTTTTTGGGGAATGAACCTTGTCACTTATTTTGCTTTAGGATATGTCTTTCCTAAGCATTTACACTAACAACTAGCATTTTGGGGGGATCCTATCAACATTGGGGATCGACACTTCCAACATTGACTCTATTTAGGATGTGTCCTTCCTGAATTTTACTCCTTGACATTTTATCACACATTAGCCTACCTGACACAAAACTAGGCTTTGTCAACATTAACATTTTGACATTAATAATATTGACATTCAAAAACACTCTTGGAAAACACTATCTCTAAATATGGTCACATCTGTCATTTGATTTTTCATCATGATACTAGCCTCCTCGAGGATGTCTTGTATAGGATTTAGAGGACCAACAATGTTTCATGACTTGTCTTTCTTTTTATGACTGTCTATGGTTGGTTGTGACAAAAATACTAGGGTGATTGGACTCCTCATATGAGTCATGATTGTCCTTTTCTATGACTATTTGTTTCACGTGATGAAATGGCCTTGCACACCATTGATTTATGTCATATCATGGTGTTTGTTGTCCATTGCAATAATTTTCCCAATGATGATTAATGCAACACCTATTTGTACTTTGGAAAAATATTGAAGGTTTCTTCTCTGCACTAACATCCATCCCATTCCATCTAACAGTCCCTTTTCTTCCATCCGTTTACAACATCCTGTGACACACAAAAAAATAGCTACATACATGACCATGTAGGAGTTTGCATTAGTACATTTCACATAGGCTATACATCCCACATTTGTAGAAATCTATTTACATATCATTTGCATAATTCCATTTGCATTAACATAACATTGAGGCGCATTTCCATTTCATAACTCATACATGCCATTGCTTCACATAAATACATGATAGCCATAATCATAACATAAAGCATAATCCTAAACATAATCACATCACCCTCAATCATAGAACATTACATTCATAATCATAATCATGACATTTTATGCATCCATTAGTATTTAGGCATCATGCATGTATAGAAAATTATCATAACAACATCTCATCATGCCTACACACATCACATAATAATTCATCATCATAGGAATCATAACATAGGCAACATCACATAAGCATCATAAATCATCATGCATAATAAGACAACACATGGGATATAGTCCACACCAAAAATGCATCATATATGTAATCTCAAAATGACGTCATAGGATAGAGTCTCAATGAATCCCAAAAATAGAGCTCTCAAGCTCTATGGATACAAAATACAAGTGTCAAAATGAGTCTATCCAGTGCTACCATGCTCCCTAGAGCCCATGCTGCCACTCTCACTTTGGCTAGATCTACTCTGAGACAACCTGCTACGAGAAGGACCACTACTGACAACCTTTTAAGTGCTAGGTTCCCACCGCTTTGGTGGATCTGCCTCCTCATAGGCTACCTTTAATATTGCTCTTTGTGCCCAATCTTGGCAACCTCTCTAACCATATCAACTATAGACCCACTACAGGTGGCACTAAAATCTATAATCCTTTTCTCTACCTATTATTCCCTAATAATGACTGTGTCTCTCTACCTGTAGGCCATCCCTCTCCACCCGTAGAGCCTGAAGCTCAGCCTCTAATGCCTATAATTTTCCCTAAAGACTCACCATCTCCTGATCCCTATCTCTTGTACCACCTCTGATAGGTACATCCTCGAATCCCTCATCCCCATGTAGAATCTTCTCATGTAGGATATGCTCCTCCTCACCCATCTCCTCCTCGGGCTGCTCCTCATGCCTTGCCACCTCCACATCCATAGCAGTCGCACTTGCTAACACATTGAGCTGCTCTACCTCAGGCCGCTCTCCCTTTGCCTCTACATCTAGCATGGCCTCCTCCTATCTACCCTCCTCCTGTCTCTCCTCCTCCTCTCCCTCCTCCCGAATCAAAGAAAGTGACCTACTCCTCCTCTGTAGTCTCCATCGCTGCCTCCTCCCACCATCCCCTCCTCTCCCACCCCTACCACCATCTCCTTGATCTCCTCCATCATCACCCCAAGCACCATCTCCTCTCCCTCCATCTCCTCTCCCTCTCTAATCGCCTCTCCTACCTCGAGGACCTTATCCTCATTGAACCACTAGAGTTGGATGATCCTTATCGGTCAAAGGAATAGGCCCATGCAATTCCCACCATGCATCATACTCTGTTGAGGTGCCTGCATCTGTTGGACCCCATCTCCATGTTAATGAAAATGCTTTTAGTCTATCTATGGCTTGCTCAGTTGTAGCTACTGTAATCACCGGGCCCCATAATGTCACCTCTCTAGATGACTGAGTGAACACTGCTAGACCTTGTGGCTTTCCCTACTACTCACCAAACTATCTCAAAACCCGATCTAGTAGATACATATCAATAATATGCTATGGCTGCACCATCCTCCCAATAAGATATCTCTCCTATCAATACCACTGTAGATATTGATCCTCATCCAACCACTAGGCACAATCTATCTAAGGCCTCCATATGAAGCTAGCCAAGGTATCTAATCCATGTCACTAGTAACCAATATCTCTGACATGTGTCTGCATGACTTCTCCTCTGTATATATATACATATGGTACATTGGCCCCCAACTAGCAACCAACTGGTGGACGAAACACCACAATGTGCTTCCAAGCCCATACCATCAAAAGAGTGACTCTGCAACTCATGGACTATCCTTGCCGATATGCTATATCATGTAGTTATAAGTAAACCATCACTAGCAAACATGGCCCCAATGCATATAAAGTTTCACTGGCCATCATCTCGACTAGCATCTCTCCCCATCCAACCAAAAATCCATGTCCTTGGAGGTCTAGAAGGACTACTTCGACTATCAGAGGGCACAGTATGCAGTCAAACCACTCATATTGTGCAACCAATATCTCCCATTTGATCTCATACCTATCGATCCCCAAATCCTTGATATCGTCATATATGTAGTAGGTGGTCAAGGCTTGATACCCCCAACCTGGATCATATCTGACCCACTCACCTCAGATCGACAGTTGTAGGATCTTGTAGACGTCCTCCAAGGTGATAATCACCTCTATTGTAGGCAGATGAAATGAGCATGTCTCAAAATGCTATCTCTTAACAAGTACAATCAACATCCCTCTATTTTCCCTAATGGCGAGCATGAAGGTAATGTGATATAAGCCAAGATGCCATAACTCATTCTTTTCAACAGTAGTCAACTGGTCTCGCAACCAATAAGTATCTAGTGGTTGTGACTCTTGTGTGTAAATTAGATCTAGATGAACCTATAACCAACATGATAAACATTATGTCAGTTAAACAACTTACCTCAACTGGTTTTGCACATGTCATAAGAGAAAATCAATCCTACTCTAGGAAAACTTTGTCACCAGTCAATTGTGTCACATAATTTTCAATTGTGTCGTGCAATGGAAAACACGTCGCATGCTTTCGCAGATGCATCACAGGATCCTGATTGCATCGAATCCCCAAATCAATTGCGACTTATACCTATGTTTGCGTCATTCCTAAAGTAGTTGCAACTAATCCCTAATAGTTGCACATGATTACATTCAATTGCATTGCACATCTGCAGATGCGGTTAAGAAACCCATAGATGCGTCGAACCCTAGCAAGTGTGTCACAAAATTTCAAATCCCTAGCCTACCCTAGGCATGTTCTAATCACTTGCGTTGAATCATAGGAAATTGCATCGAACACAATAACACTTGTGGCTATCCTTGAATGATGCAATTGACTGCTAAAATATTAACCTATTTAAAAATGTGTGAAATCAAAATTTGATGAAGTGGATTTGTAGGTACTCATCAAATCTCCTAAGCCCTCCAACCGTCTGACTATGTGCACTCAATATGCTCTGTGCTCGCTGTAGGGAATGTGATCCATCTTCACTTAGAGCTCCTAATCTCCAAACTCCAAATGTACAAAATGAGCCCTTAAGTTGCCAATTTCATACTTATACCTCCTAAAAATTAGGGTTTTAGTAGGGTCTGTGCTGGTTGTACTTTTCTTAAGCCTTGAAACTACATTTTCTCTACCCCAAGGGTCTTGAAAATCATTTCTTTTATCACTAGGGTTTTTGTGGCTATTAACTTGACTTTTCAGAACAATTTTCAATTTTTCAAAAAATTTCCGAGGGGGCATGTGTCTACCCTGCTATCGTTGGGGTATATTTTAGACTAAATTTATTTGTCACAATGCAATAAAATGCATGATGACAAAGACGAGAAAAATGTAGACACATAAAATAACCTAGGCCTGCAAACTTTATTTTTCCATGACTTATGATATTTCCTCTCAACATAATTAAAATATTTAATTATGTCCTATGGTCCAAATTCAACTATTAGTTAAATAATTCTTAATTATTTAATTAATTCATATATTTTATTCCTCCTGATTATTTAAATAAATAAATTGTATTTATTTATTTAAATACATCACTAATATCCTATGTCTCTCTATAATTAAATAAATTCCTAAATTTATTTAATTATTATTTACTTTATCTTTTATTCCTCTTGATTATTTAAATAAATAAATTGCATCTATTTATTTAAATATGTTGCTAATTTCCTATGTCTCTCTATAATTAAATAAATTTCTAAATTTATTTAATTGTTACACTTTATCCTTTCCTCTACAATTAAATAATTTTCATTAACTATTTAATTGTCCTTTTGTCTTTTCCTCCAAATTTAAATACAATCATTTATTTAAATTCCCATTCCCATTTTCCCACCAAGTAAATAATTAAAAATCATTATTTATTGTCCAGGCCTCACCTCTTTTGAATTAAATTAATTTTTAATCCAAAAGGTCAACACTGCCTCCTAAATCAAATAATTTTAAATTCTTATTTGATTCTCCAACAATATCTTTTTCCATGCCCAATATCCTCTTGTCACATGCATTCCTATCCATTGATTTAATTTTCCTAAAATTAAATCATAGTCCTCTATTTCAAATTTTACCCTAATTGCTAGTTTTCATATTCAATCTCAACGTTCTATCTTAGGGCATTTGTCAACTGTCAATCCTAGCCATTCATCCAAAAAATTGAATTTTATAAAAGGGCAATGTCAACTTCATTTTTTCACTTGATGCTTGCAAATTTCTAAGTACACTTGCAATTTTTGAGCCAAATCCTTCAATATTTTGCTGAGTCTTTGTCATAGATCATAGTTACTCATAAAAATTTGAGGGAAAATGTTATTTACAATAAATGGAGAAGGGCAATGGAGATGAATCATGGAGTGTAGGAAGGATTTTGTGAGATTGTTCTTTTGTTTATGCTTTTTTCTCCTTTGTACTTCATTGTTAGCTAGGGTTTAGTTTATTTATGTTGTTTATTTCTGACTTGAATTTTTCCCTTAGTTACACTTCTTTTGAATCTCCTATTTGGTATGTTGGGTTTGTGGAGGGAAATGGTTAGCATTGGGAGTGCTAGGGTTTTATGTTTGGTTTTGAAATTCAATTAAGTAATAAATATGTTTAAATGTGTGATCGATAAAATTTGAGGAAATTCACAAGGAACAAACTAATTTGGGATTTGGTATGATACCGATAGGTTTTTTTTTTTATATTTAATTTTATTTTGTTTTCATATATATGAGGAGAATTGGAAGCTCAACATCTAAAACATTAGGTGAACTCCTTACAAATATCCTATTTGGCATGTTGGGTTTGTGGAGAGGAATGGTTAGTATTGGGGAGTGTTAGGGATTTTATGTTTGGTTTTGAAATTCAATTAATTAATAAATATGCTTAAATGTATGACCAATAAAGTCTTATAAAAGTCATGACTAGAAAACTAATTTGAATTTTTGTATGATAAGGATAAGATTTTATATTTTTATTTTGGTATTTAATTTGATTTTTATATATGAGGGGAATTGGGCCCACCATCTAAAAAATTAGGTGAGCTTCTTGTAAATCTCATCGCTGACCTGTTGGGTTTGAGGAGAGGGATGGTTAGCATTAGGGGAGTGCTAAGGTTTTTATGTTTGATTATGAATTTATTTAATTAATAAATATAGTTATATGTATGATAAAAATATGGGAATTGGAACCCTAATAATTTAAGTCACAAGAAAATTAATTTTGGTTTCATGTTTTTTATTTGGTATTTAACTTTTTTTTTTATATATATATATGAGAGAATTGGAAGGCTAATGTCTAAAAAAATATATGAGCTCCTTATGAATCTCCTATTTGACCTATTGGGTTTGAGAGGATGGTTAGCCTTGGGGGAGTAGGATTTTTATGCTTGATTTTGAATTTTATTTAATTAATATATATGATTAAATGTGTTATGGACAATATGAGAATCAAAACCTTGATAAGAGCAAACTAATTTTGGATTATGTATGATAGTGGTAAGAATTTTTTTGTATGTAACTTTATTTTATTTTTATATATGAGGGTAAATGGAAGCCCAAAATCTAAAAATTAGGTGAGATCCTTATTAAACTCATATTTGTTTATTAATTAAAGCAAATCAATAGCAGGATTAGACTAAAGGGGTCAGTCAGGATGCTCAATTATTAGCTTAAATCGCTTGAGTAAAAAATGTCCGTGGTGGTGGCATTTGGAATGACCTCTCCAGCCTGCCGGGTTTAGGGCTGCCACAAGTGACCCCGCCTCTTGGCGCAACAAGTCGCCAAAGGCACGGTGGGGATTATTTTACCTTTAAACCAAATAATAATTTATCACCTTGTTTTTGAATTGTTACCGGGGTAAAGGTGTTTATAATGGGTTGGCTGCCATTCCAGTAATTCAAACATTTGGGTTATATATTTTTGTATCTTGGTCGCCAGGATGATGACGCATCATGATCATGTTTATCCTCGCCAAAGGTTTCTCTGAGTTTTCCTTTCTTTTGCACTTTTCCAGGATTACTTCATTGTATCTGCTCCATGACTGCTAGGTTGTTTATTTCAATGCTGGTTATTGCCACTGGATCAATGTCTGAATACCATTGTTTCTCTCTTTTTGTAACAATTGTTTGATTGTAGGTGATCTTTAAAAGCTATAGGATTGAGGAATCAACTCCAACATGGTATCAGAGCACCAAACCTATGATTTCCTATCCAATTTTAGAGAGATCCAAAATTGAAAAAAAATGATGCATCCTAGAGAAAACACATATTTTCATGATATTTAGAATTCTCAAAAACCTTAAGATTGATTGTTAAATCATTGAAATCTAAGCAAGGCAATTTTTTGACACAATTTTCAGTCTATAAAAATCCATATAGGTGTACAAAGTTTGTACATGTGTATGGATATATATAAGTTGTATAATGTTGTATGTTGTACCATATTTTTCAGTCCCTATACAAGTTCTACATTAACCTTTGCACAAAAAATCAACATGTGTTGCATAATATTTTGGCAATTATGTACGATTTCAATGTATTTTTTCAATTCGTAGTAACTTGTATAAATTTAAAATCATTGACATCATTTCATGGTAGGTTGACACCATTGGAGGTTGTCATTAGTTGATTTTTTGTTGGTTTTTTTCTCACAATGTGGGCACCACCATAGGAAACATGTTTTCCATGCCTTTCAAGTTTTTCTTAACTACCACTGATTTTCATTGCCCCTTGTGATGCTTGAATGCCTAACCACCCATTTCATCACCATAGGGTCACTTAGACCACGTTAAATCCCTAACCCTCAATCACATGGGTGACTATGGGCTAGAAATTCAATCCAACCCCTACATGTAGTAGTTGGTCCATAATAGGACCAAGGGCTTATTTTGTAGACCCCAATTTTCCTTGCAAACCAAATTAGGGAAAATTTTAATTTTGATAAATGAGATATCAACAAATAACCAGTTCAAAACCCTATCTAATCATGTTGCTAGCTTTTATAAATTCTACTACTAATGAGTTATTGACCTCTAAAGTTAGATCAAGTTGTTTGCATTTCTAAGGTCATAACTTTTGACTTGGATTTTATTTTTTTATGATTCTTGCATTGCTTGAAATTTGGTTCAACCCTCTACATAGATCTTGGACCTTTTTTTATAATATTTACCAAGTAACTACTATTTTCATTATATCTTAGGTTTTCACTTTTGTTTATTTTCTTCAAAAAGTACAAACAAGGTCAATTTTTTTTTGAAACAACGAGTAAATTTCTTGTATTATGATCTAGTTATCTTATTGTTTCTCTTTCAATTTTTTGTACTTGTTCAAATAAATGTCATGGATCCAATGTTTTTATATGGAGCCTAATTAGACTCGGAGGTTAAATTTTTCCTCACTTTTATCGATGTGGTTTCCCCCCCAAATTATTCAATGAGGGTTTGGGTCCAGCGCCCCCAAGACAGGGTCAAGGGGTAGCACCCCTTGCGAGGTCTAGGGGTAGTGCCCTTGGTGCACTCCCTGTTGCAATATAGCATGGGGTTGAAGGCAAGCACCCCCGTGGGGGCTTGAGTGAATTTCCCTTGAAACCTCAAATCACTTTTATTATTATATAAAGGCGTCGGGAGTTATTTTTCTATTGGTTGAAATAAAATAAAAACCCTATTTTGTAACCGACATAAGTCTTGATGAAATGGCTAAGGGTTACAGTTTCTGTTGATATTGTATTGTAGCATTTGCAATGGTATTGAGTTACAAGGATTGTTGGTTGTAATTAGTTCAATTTGCTGGATAATAATATTGGACTCTCTATTGGTGGATGTAGCTTGAGTTTGGGTGAACCACGTTAAAAATTGTCTCTCGCTATTATTATTTCTATGTTTTTCATTCCTCTATTTAATCTTTATTTGCATTTAATTGATATTTTCTGCATGAAATTCCTAACATCCAACCCACATATATTCACTCACTCTATACAATTATTATGGGTGGAAAAACAAATAGAGATACATCTAAGAAAATAAGGGTTATATAGAGAGACTATGGGTATAGAACTTGAACCAACAAGAGATGCAAAGAAGAGAAAATGATTTAATAGATGTGATGAAGATTTTGGTAAAGTATGCATGTCTATGTCTCTTGATCTCATCTTTAATGTTGAGTCTTGCACTACACCCAATCATATTTGGACTCAAATGGAGTCCTTGTTTGGGAAGAAGGATACATTGAAAGGTTTTTAGTTAGAGAATAAACTTATCAGTTTAAATCCTATAGAGTTTAACAACTTCTAATAATTCTTCACCAAACTCAAGTCTATCATATTGTAGTTGAAACAATGTGGTATTTATAAATAATACTCTTGGTTGATTATTTCTATCCTTTCCAAGCTTTTTCTTGATTATTTAATAATTCTTTCTACCTTTTATGATATTATAGATGCACTTGGTACTAGATTTTATATGCCTGCATTTGATTATTTTTCTACATGTCACTCACAATAGATTAATAAATTTATGTACAAATGGGCACATTGAAGTCTTCCAAACCACAAGATCTTATTGTAACACAAGACACCAACTATTAGAAGGCTTTGAATAGAAAACATAATAAATAGAAATACAAGGTTTTCAAGAATAATGAGAAAGTAAAAGGAATCACATTCACATGATATATATAAGGTAAACCTCCCTCTTCTAAGGGGGGATCATCCA
>VDFB02022899.1:0-23812 GCA_007258455.2 Sequoia sempervirens | reverse complement strand
TGTGAGGCTCTATAGGGACATGGATACCTTGTTCTCTAGCACCACATCCTTTTCCACTATATCCCAGTTGTTTTATAAGTTCATAACATCTTTCGTAAAGCTTTTTCATTTCTTTAGGATTCAGAGGTTGTTGATAGTTAGTTTCACCAAATTTTGTTGTGTAATTTGCTTCTTTTTCTAAAGTGGTTGAGGTGGATGCTTTTGAAGGGTCTTCTAAATTTTGTATTGACATTACCACTTTTTCTTTTCCCTTTTCAAATTCTTTGTTTATTATCTTGTATTCTCCCATGAATGTTGGTTCAAAATCTAAGGAACCCCAATCACCTTCTAATAGCTTTGTGATTTCCTCAATATGTTTTTCTTTGTCTTTCTGTTGCACGAGTTCCACTTGTGTAGTTGGTGTTAATGTTTTCAAAGGATTTTCCTTTCCTTTCTCAATGTTCAAACAACTGTTTGGTTCAGGGTCAGCTTCAAGTGTGTACACTTTGTTATTGTAGATGTATTTCATTTTATGTGAGGCTCTATAGGGACATGGATACCTTGTTCTCTAGCACCACATCCTTTTCCACTATACCCCAGTTGTTTCATAAGTTCATAACATCTTCTGTAAAGCTTTTTCATTTCTTTAGGATTCAAAGGTTGTTGATAGTTAGTTTCACCAAAGTTTGTTGTGTAATTTGCTTCTTTTTCTAAAGTGGTTGAGGTGGATTCTTTTGAAGGGTCTTCTAAATTTTGTATTGGCATTACCACTTTTTCTTGTCCCTTTTCAAATTCTTTGTTTATTATCTTGTATTCTCCCATGAATGTTGGTTCAAAATCTAAGGTACCCTAATCACCTTCTAATAGCTTTGTGATTTCCTCAATATGTTTTTCTTTGTCTTTCTATTGCACGGGTTCCACTTGTGTAGTTGGTGTTAATGTTTTCAAAGGATTTTCCTTTCCTTTCTCAATGTTCAAACAACTGTTTGGTTCAGGGTCAGCTTCAAGTGTGTACACTTTGTTATTGTAGATGTATTTTATTTTATGATGAAAGGTAGAAGGTACCCCATTCATTGCATGAATCCATGGTCTATCTAAAAGGAGATTATATGAAATATCATGAGGCATAACATGGATCGGTGTTTCTAATGTGACCTTTCCAATTGTAATAGGCAAAGTGATCACACCAAGCGGTTGTTTTCATACATTGTCAAATCCATTAATAGATAAAGAGTCAGGTTGAATTTTTTTATTTATCCACGCTACGCTTATCCAAAAGGGATTCACTACACACATTAAGGTTAGAGCCATTGTCGACAAGGGTAATTTTTATTCCCAACCTATTATGTATAGCTATTATCACAAGAGGATCATTTTTTTTTTGTAGTTCCAAAGGAGGGAGCTCACTTTGGTAGGAAATAATGTCAACATTCATTCCTTGAATCATGATTGCTATGTCATTCGGTTGAACATTAGAAGGGATAGGAACTTGTTGTAAAGTATTTTGAATCATGTTATGGTAATGAGGGGAGGCTTGAATAAGGTCCCATAAGGATATCTTAGCCGGAGTATTCTTAAGTTGTTCAACAAGATCATACTCGTTTCCACTTTGTGGAGGAAAACGAGGACCTGGAAGGATAGGGTTAGGCAATGGGAGGGATGTTGAAGGTGTTTTTCTTGGTTGCAGATTGTTTCTAGTGTTATATGTATGAGAAATGGTATTATAATTCAATTGTTGTGAAACATTATTCTTAGGTGGGTAAAGAATAAGTTCGGGTTTGTTTTGAGTTTTAGGTTTGTGTGAAGGTGGATAAAGAATTATAGGATTCTTAGGATGCCCCATAGGGTATGTAAGAAGTCCATTAATCAAGGGGGATCTAATGGACACTTATGCATTCATAACCTCGGTGGTCTTGGTTTGATGCATTTCTAATAAAGGGCAGCGTAGTGTCATCTTTTCACCATCATCTAAGGAAGCTAAAATGTTGTCATTTTCTTGCACCATGATATATTCCATAGGAGGAGATTTTTTAGGAGAACTACAAACTAAATGTTCGCGACATTCAAAGGTTGGTTCTTCTAAAATGGCTTCATCGCAAGTAGAGGAATGATCAATGGTTGAATTGTCTTGTTTATCAATGATGACATTCTCTTGTTCAATAATGTTTTCCTTAGGGGAAGAAAGGAAATCAAAATTCCCATGACTTTCATTGATTAGATCTTATAACATCAAAGTATCATCCTCATAACTAGGAGAGATATTAGGAGAAGAACAATTTTGATTTTCATGATCATCCATAGATCCATTCCTTTGTCCCATAATTCCTTCCAAAATAGGATAGGTAGGGGAAGGATCATAAAGAGGTTTGTTATAGACCTTAAAGATTTGATCATCTAACACCAACATATCCTCATCATGTACAATCTCATATTCTTTCACTAAATCATTCTCACAAGCAAAGGGAGAATGGAAATTAGGTAAGGTGATGTTTAGAAATGTTTCTATGATTCCCTTCTCTTGTGCTATAATACCTTCCCAAAGGGGATAAGGAGAAGGAAAAACAAGATCTTCATGATTCTCAACGATTGTATCTTCTTTCACCAAGATACCTTCATCACTAAATGAAGAGGTATCGGGAGAAGAACAAATATGATCGTCATGAATGTCCATGCTTGTATCTTCTTCTATCACATCATTCCCACAAATAGGATAGATAGGAGGGGTGTCGATTTAAGGCAAGCGTCAACATTTTCACTCTCTTGCACTAAGAGACTCTCATAACTAGGGAATGCATTGAATGAATGACTAGCATGCTTATTGACTAAATTTTTCTTTGCAAACTTGGAAAAGATAGATACCAACATTTGTAACAAGTAATATATACAAACCCAAAATGGAAAGAGACTTAAAATGCAATGCAATGACCTAAAATAAGATGTGTAAATGCAATTTTTAGATTCTAAACAAGGTAATTTGTTGATTAAACTATGCAATAATCTGAAAATAAAATGTTGTAAATGCAAATTTGAAATTGAGAAATGCATGAAATGAAATAATTTAATCTAGATTTAGTGAAATGCATGTAACAAAAACTTAGCCAACTGAAACAGATAACTAATGACAGCCAACAGAAATGCAAAAACAAGGTTTTCAGTGTTGTAAAAGGTAGTTCTAGGGGTGATCTGGGACTAATTCACCCAAAGGGGTGTATGAGTCCCAGCCAAGGATTTTTAGGGGTTTAAATGATGAAAAATACACAACATAGAAATCCTAGAAAGTAGGCAAAACAACTTGTACTAGGACTAAATCGCCTAGAGGGGCGAATAAGTCCTGAATTAGGGTTTTTGCACCATTTTTAGCAAATTTGTGTGAATGTTGTGTTTTCTAATTAGGATGATATCTAGGATGACTGTAAATGTAGACTTCAGATGAAATTTAATGATCTAAGATGCAAAAGTGCAACCTATATGCACTTTCACAAATGCAAGATTTAGAAACCCTAGATGCAAATCAACTAATGCAAAACCCCTAATGCAAATTCAATGCAAGCTACATCTAGGATTATGGTGCACTCCAAATTGTAAAAGGGGTGTTTACATCGGGTTCACCAAAATGCAGCAATGAAAATAGTACGCCCGACCTTTGAGGAATGGAGTACAAAGGTAGGGATCCTATTTCACACTTGTTACACTCGAGGAAACCTTAGAAATCTCAATCCAAGGTTGTAAAGGGAAAAGAGATCTGCAATACAGATGTCTTATGGTTTGATTATAGACAATAAGAGGGTTCACCACCAAGCTAGGGCTTGGAAAGACAAGAAATGAATGCAACATGCAAAGTACTATGCAAAACCTAACCAAATGACCTAGGAAATGAAACTAAAATGTAGAATAACTAATAATGAAAAGAGGTGTACCTGGAAGAAATATGAGGTCAAAATAAGCTTCAAAACCCTAAAAAATTATTGTTTGATGCCCACTGGGACTCATACACCAATCTGGGCGATTTAGTCCCAGACTGAGTTTTTTGTACCAAAATTAGAATCTGACAGTGCTTAATCTGAATTTCCTGTAACCCATAAAATGGCAGTATTAGGACTCATATGCCCAAGGTGGTGTAGCATTCCTAGTATTATTTTTTAGAGTGTTAAGACCTAAATCTTCTCTCCTAACTTTGCTCTTTCTGTCACACTTTGTTTCTATATCTAAAACCCTGATTTGCAACCTATAGGTGACTTTTAGTGAAGATAACCTTGTGATGACTTGATGACTTTCTTAAACCTTGCAACCTAATCTTCAAAGGATATTTAAGCTCCAAGACACCTAGATCTACAATCACACACCAAAGAGAAGAGAAAATTGTTGACTGTTAGGGAATAGGGGTTTGCCTTGGTCAAACCCCATTTAGGTAATTAAACCTTGTGATGAAACAATAAAATATGAACATGAAATATGAAACATGCATAATGATACCTTGAAATATGTCTTGAGATGTAAATCAACAATCTAACATGAAGTGGCCATGTAGAATGTAGATCTTGATCTTGAAATTTAATATGAAATAATGCTTGCAAATGGATCTAGGATGCTACATCACAACACTAGCTCAACAACATGCTTGATGCTTGATGATCTTGACATGATAATGGGTCTTGAATTGCTTCAAAAAATGATGAAGAATTATGCCCTTGAATTCCTTAGAAATTCTCTTGTAGAATCTCTTGACACTCTTGTGAAGTCTTGTAATCATGAACTTGCTATTAGGAATTTTCTCTTGAAAGTCTTAGGTGAAAATGAGTGAAATAACCTTGTATTTATACTTATTTATGCCAAATTTCCCAAAATTATAAGACTACAGGCCAACATCATACCTAGGAAGATAAAATCCTACCAATAATTTGAATTAAATTAAATTTTGGTCCACATGGGACTCATACGCTAGGCTTAACTATGGAACACATTTTTCAAAAATGCCTAGAATGATGTAAAATCAGGATCAAGGCCCAAAAACCTAGGTGGGACTCATACGTCCAAGGTGGCGTATGAGTCCCAAATCACTAAATTTGGGCCCCACAACCTAAAAACACCTTAATTATGATTGGATGTTGGTTTATGTCAGGATTATCCTCGAAAAGATGCATTACTTAAGGCTTGTGGATGCAAAATAAGGCCAAATAAGGCATAAAGAAGCCCAATTATTTAATGAAACCCTAGATTAGTGTGAAAGTGTTAGGATACACTTTACAACCCCATAAATAAGGCACCATTAAGTTCATTTAGTTTACAAGGGCCCAAAACTTAATGTGAAGGTGCGAATAAATACACTTTACAACATTTAATTAAGGCAACATTAGGTCTATTTAGCTTAAAAGGGCCCTAAATCCAATGTGAATGTAGAAAATATATTACAAAACTAGATCAAGGTGACATTAGGTCCATTTTAATGTTAACCATTCCCACATTAAGTCATAAATTAGGTTTATTTAGTTCACAAGAGCCTAAACAAGTGTGAAAATGTCATAGATGATATTTTTTGACACTACAGAGTAGGCCATTTGTGATTCTTAGACAAGAATTTCAAAAGACTGGAAGAGTACAAAGTGAGATTAAATCCCAAGAAGTGTTTATTTGGAGTGACATCGGGAAAGCTCCTAGGCTATATTGTTTCCAGATGAGGCATCAAAGTTGACCCGACCAAAGTCAAAGCTATAAAAGACATGCCTTCACCCACCAACATAAGTCAGCTATGCACATTACAAGGAAGACTCTAGTCTATCAAAAGATTCATAGCACAACTGGCTAAAAAAATACATCCATTTCAACACTTGCTTAGGAAAGGAGTACCATTCATGTGGATAGATAAGTTTCAGGAATCCTTCCAATAGATTAAGGATTACCTACTAGCGCCACTAGTTCTAATGCCACATGTTGATGGGAGTCCTCTCATCCTCTACATTTCAGCCACTACATCCACATTGGGGGCATTACTCGCACAAAATGATGATGAATGTTGTGAACAAGCAATATAATATCAATCGCACCTTGGTCTATTATGAACTCAATTACAATCCTATAGAAAGTACTTGTCTTGCGGTATTTTTTCCTACTCAATGACTTAGAAACTACATGTTGAATCGTCAGACAAATTTGGTCACCAAGATAGACCCATTAAAATATCTTCTCAATAAGGAAGCCTTGACAAGATGAATAACTAAATGGGTTATGATACTTAGTGAGAATGACATTCAATATGTTGAGAGAAAAACAATAAAAGGACAAGTCATTGTCAATCAACTTGTAGATGCACAAACCAAAGTTGATCATCCATTAGTCTTCAATTTTCAATGAGTCTATAACGATCTATTTAAAGGATCTAGGACTTATTGCTTACGTAATGCATAAACGTAAAAGATCGATTATTACAACGCTTAACTTAAGTGATTACAAATTTAAATGCTCAAATGATTAAATGAACATAAAATAATTAAATGCCAAGATAAACCGAGAAAGAAAAGAGAGAAGAATAGAGAGACTAAACCAAAGTTGATAACGGAGTTCGCCCCCTAAGGACTACGCTCGGGTCCCTCTCCAATGGAGGACCGATCCGATTAGCTCCAAATTCAATTACAATGGCTTCAAGACTGCCTCCTTCAAGCATTCAAAGAAGATGACAAGACTCGATATGCAGAAACGCTTCAATCTCTCTCGCATTCTCTTGCTATCTCCACCTGACTTACAATTCCCATCTCAACCCCCTCCTTTTATACAAAAAGTTTGCCTAATATGGCTTAACCAACAAAATAAATGCATATCTTCCTTCATCAGCCCGTATCTTGTCTGATTCATCCTCTATGATCTTCTTGTTTCAAGTTGTGAAGGCAAATCTTGTTTGTTATGGCCTAAAAAGCCTTTTGGTTAAGGCTCGGCCAATAGAGTGACAACAAAAGAAACTGAGCTCATATGTATATTTAGAACCATCGCGTGGTTCAACGGTGGCAATGGCTTTTGTTAGCCGCGGGGTCGGCGGTTCCAACCCCGCCGGCCTCGCTTTACACTCAAAATCCAAACAGACAGATAACAAAAAAAAGCCACACCCATATTGGTTAGCGCGGATCGCGGTGGTCTAATGGTCGACCAGTGGGCTCGTTCGCGAGAGGTTCGGAGGTCGAATCCGCCCAAATCATTTTGTTGTAACAAAATAACAACCAAACGAAGTCATCAAACAACGACACGTGTCAAGGAGTTATTCGCTGGAAACATCCGACGTGTGTGCTGACGAAGACTTTCGTACGCTGAATTTGAGCCACGTGTCTCCTTGCTATTCGCCGAAATTGCTGACTCATCATCCACGTGTCGTACTCTAACTCGCCAAAATTTGCCACGTATGCTGCCACGTCGGAGTACAGAGAGCCACGTCACATGTACGGATGGACACGTGTCGCCCGTTGATTGGTCCGTACGGTCTGAGTCACCTGCCACATGTTGCGTTCGAATTCATCCACGTTGATTCCGTACAGTACGGACTGCCACGTCAGCATGATGATGTCATCCTTTGTACCCTTTGGTTGACTAAAGTTTGACCGCTCAGAATCCGAAAGCATACGACGTCGGATTTCGACGAAACGAACGCCGTCGAAATCGTCTCAACGAGCTCTTCGCGATGATGTTGCTTCTTTCAATTTTCGAGATGATTATTTTTTCCACCTTCTGGACGCCCCTAAAGCCAGTTTGACTAAAAGTTTGACTGGCCGTAACTTGCACAAACGGAGTCCTTTTCGACCCGTTCAAGTTGCGTTGGAACCAGGACGTCGTTCTCTTTCTGATGAAGCTAAAATCTGGAGCATTGGGAACACTTCAATTTTCACTGAAAAATTGTCCCCCGGATCATATACTAATTTTGGACACGCCTTTAACGACATGGAAATTGTACTTCCGAGTAGGTCTCACACAAGCCATAGTTTAGGAGTAGGCATACTATTTGTCAACCCTCAAGGTGATACCATACCCAAATCGTTCAAAATTTTCTTCTCATGCACCAAAAAACATAGCAGAGTATGAGACTCTTCTCACGGGACTTTGCATGGAAATCAAGTAGAAAATCAAGAACTTGCAAGTATACGATGACTCCCAACTATTAATCCTATAGGTCAATGATTATTATGACACTAAGGATGAAAAACTTACTCCATACAAATGAATTGTGGAAAATTTTAGATAGTACTTTGACAACATTATCTTTCATCAGGTCCCTTTGCATTCATAACAAAACAATCGCACTTTGGCCACCATTGGCTCTTTTCTTGATATCCCAAATAATGTGCCTCAATATGAGTTTTTGGTAGAGCAGCTTGTTTATCCCCGACATCCCAAAATCCAAGATGGTTTGTGAACTTGTTGGTCCTAACTCCCCATGGTACCAAGACATTTATGATTACCTCCATGACCATATCATTTCCCCTGACCTCTCTGCTAACCAACGCAAGACATTCATCTACAAAGCCTCTAAATATGCCATCAACAGTGACACCCTTTACAGACAAGCACTTGACAGTACCCTCTTGTGATGTCTTGATACCAACGAAGCATAAACAACCTTATGTGAAGTACACGAGGGTATATGTGGATCTCATTCTAGTGGTCCAACCTTGGCCGAGAAGATCATGAGAGTGGGATATTATTGGCCTACAATGGAATGAGATTTGTATCACTTTATCAACAAATGTCGACAATGTCCGATTCATGGAGACTTGATACATGCAAAAGCATAGGAATTATGTTTGATAACATCATCATGGCCCTTCGCCCAATGGGGACTCGACCTCATAGGTAAGATCCATCCCACATCATCCAATGGCCACAAATTCATCATCACTACGACCAAATACTTTACTAAATGGATTGAAGTCATTCACATGACCTACATCACTAGAAAACAAATCTCAAAGTTTTAATCTCAACTATATCATTTACCATTTTGGTGTCCCTCAATCCATCATCACCAACAACAGTCGTCCATTCAAGAATGAAGAAGTCTGCCAACTTTGCAAAAAGTTCCATATTCAGCATCATTTCTCCACTCCATACTACCCACAAGGTAACGGCCAAGATGAGGTGTCTAACAAAACCATTCTTAGAATCCTTAAAAATATTATCAATGACACTGGTCATGACTGACACCTTCAGCTTAACCTCACCTTATGGGCCTACTGCACCAATATCCACACTCCCAAGGTGCCACTCCATATTCACTAGTCTTTGGTTTTGAAGCCATCTTACCTATTGAGGTTGAATTACCTTCCCTAAGGGTATCCATGCAAGGGAAAATTGATGATGAAGAATACCATGTATCAAGGCTAAATGAGTTGGAATTTCTAGATGAACGGAGACAAAACACATTGGTCCATCTACAAGCATATCAAAATCATCTTCGTCACATCTATAATAAGAAAGTCTTGAATCGACACTTTGACATTGGTGACCTAGTGTTAATGGAGAATCCTAAGAATCAAGCAAAGTGAGAAAAGCCAGGAAAATTTGAGCCAAATTGGTTGGGTCCCTATATTGTCACAGCAATCTTCGAATCAAGAGCATACCAGCTTTCAACTCCTAAAGGGGAGCCCTTGTCAGAACCAATCAACAGTTTGCAATTGTGCAAATTCTACACTTAGTTCAAGAGAGCCATGTCATAACCATAAAAATACACAAAAATAAATAAATAAAAATTGTTACCTTGATGAAAACTTGGCAAACATGTGTCTTGGTGACACCAAAAAAAAATCAAAAAATCAAGAAATAGTAAAGAGAAAATAATTCGTCCAATAGTGAAAACCACTTTGATGGCGCTTTGGATAAGTACTATGGTGAAAATACAAAAAAAATCATAAAACCTCAAAATTCCAAAAAAATAAAACATATCAAAAACACAAACATCCAAATAACTCACAAAAATCCCAAAAATAGAGTCAAAGTAAGTTGTGTCAGTCCAAGTCCAGTCAAACTACGACGCCTCTACATGTATAACGTAGGCAAGGCCATCCATCAATGAGCTCCCAAGTCACTAGGTCAGTCCTTTAGGGTTTGTCGAATAAATTTCAAATCATGATTCAGTTCTTTGTCAATAAAACAAATTTAATTCATGTCAAACTACAAGGTCTCTGTGCATTGTTACGTAGGCAAGACCATTTGTCGATGAGCCCCTAATGCCACCTAGGTCGGTCCTTTAGGGTTTGTTGAGTTAGTCGTAATAAATTTGACATTGTCAACTCAAACATAAATAGTTCTCAAAACATCGAACAAGTAACAAATCAACAAGACAAACAAGCCAACAAATCTTCAAGTCAACTCAAACAATTGTCAAAATAGTCAAACATCAAAATAGTCAATCACTTGTCTTATACAGGATGTGTCCTTCTTGCAAATCAGACATGTCGTTATTTTGTCATTTTCCTTATACAGGTGGTCACATGATCAAAACCAAATGTGACATCTTATATGACATGTTTCTCCTCCTGAAACCAGGCCTTTTCAAAACAATCAACTCGTCAATCACCTAGTCAATTAAACATTGGAAAACAATTATTGGCAAACACTTTGAATGATTGTTGACTTTTTTGTGCTAATTTGTCTTATCTTTTTTATTTTTCTTTTGAGTTATGTTACTAGCTACCTCAAGGATGTCCCGTGAAGGATTTAGAGTAGCGATGATGTCTCATGACTCGTCTTTTCTTTGACTATTGTTTTTAGATTGTCTTGGCAAAAAGACTAGGGAAACTTTGCCTTTAGTATGAGTCAAGATATTCCTTGTCTATGACTAATTTTTTTGCAAGTGGATGACCCTGGTATGTATCATACCATGGTTTTTTTTATCCATTTGTCACATTTTACCGCCCAATGATGATTAATGCAAAGCCTTGCATAACAAAATATACATCTTTAAGTTGTCTCCACTAACACCATGCTAACATCCATATCTTTCATGCTAACATTTCTTCTATCTGCATCTTGACAATGTCCTATGACACACAGAAATATCCTACATACATAATCATGATAGGAAGCATTATAGATAGCATTATCATCATAGACATCATCATATTATTTCGTTTATATTGCATGAGAAAATACAATAACATAGATTGCATCCATATGGAATTATAATTTCATCACATCGTATCATATTAAGCATGTCATTACATTTACATCATGTCATGACCATAATCCATTATCATAAGTTAGATTGCATATTTGTCAAACATACAATTACATTGGCATCCTAAAATATTGCATTCAATAAACATCACATTGCATAGTCACATCATATCATTTGGTACCCATAATCCATTTACCATACATTATGACATATAAATGATGTTTATATTTGACTTATAAACCATTTCGGCATACATTATGATGCATTCACATAACATGCATAATAATCACATTAAATGTATCCTTCAATCATCTAAACATCATATATAAACATAAATTAGTCATCCATCATATTGCATTAACATATAGCATCATCGCATAATCATAAAATTGCATAAACATGATCATCCATCAAATAACATCATACCATAAGATTGCACATCATATAAATCACCGCAAAAATCATATCATATATATCGCTCAAAAAAGTGTCAGAGTACAATGTCAAGATGTATCCCAAAAAATAGAGCTCGTAAGCTCGATGGTCAAAAATATTTGTGTCCAGATACAATATCAAAATATGTTCTACCTCAAGCTACCATGCTCCCAAGAAGGTGACTGTCATGGTGGTGGTTGTCTATCCTCATGGCGTGGAGAACCTGATGACCTACACTCTAAATGTGGCCTGTCATATTGCCCTGACCGTGTTGACTCTAAAACACCTCCACTGCTCTATGACCTATTATGGAACTGTCAGTTGTGAGACTTGCCACTACTCAAGGCCTCTGAGGCACCCAGTGCTCTCCTCTCAGGCGGTACCTCGGCCTCATACAAATCTCTATAATACTACTCTCATCTACCCGATCTCAGGAGTGCTCTAGCCATATCTACACTCGACCCACTGAGGGTGGCAATGAAATCTATGACCTGTTGATTTTCCTATTGGCTCCTTATCACAGTTATATCCCTCTCTATCTGTAGCCCATCTCTCTCTTTTTATAAGGCCCCCACCTCTGCCTCCAGTGCCTAGATCCTGGTTGTAGCCTACCCTAACTGTGCCTGTAAATCGACTATCCATTATTCAATTGTGTTGTCTCCTCCTCTGAGAACCACCTCCTCCAACCCCTCCTCTACATCTACACCCATGACAATCCTCTCTCATAGGATCCGCTCAACCTCTCCCATTTCCTCCTCCTCCCCTCTCTCCTCCTCCTTGTGCTCCTCCTCCATCTCCACATTCGATTGTCCCACCTCAAGAATTGGCACCTCCTCATGTCGCTCCTCATTTTCCATCCTCTCCTTTGCCACCCTCTCCTCTGCTACCCTCTCCTCAGCTACCCTCTCCTCTTCACTCTCCTCTCATATTGGTGATAGTGGCCTCCCCCACTGTCTCCCCATCCTCCTCCTCTGATCTCTACCTCCTCCTCTCCCTCCCCATCCACTACCCCCGTCATCTCCTCTCCCTTCGTCTCCTCTCTCGCCATCTCCTCCCCTTCATCCTCGATCTCGCCTCTTACCTCATGGGCCCCTACATTGACGTTCTATTGGCACAATTGATCTGGATCTATATATGGCACTCGTTTATGGGTGGCCCACCATGCACCATAATATTTCATGGTCCCTGCATCCATTGCACCACCCCTCCATGTCCACTACACTGGCTACAGTGCGTCTATATCCTGCTCTGTTGTCGCCATGGGAATCATCTAACCCCATGGGTGTACCTCACACAAGGATCGCGTGAACTCTACTAATCCCCAAGGAACATTTTATCCCTCTCCAAATTTTTGCCTCACTTGCTCTGAAAAATATTGCTCTATGATATGCTATGACTACACGGTATAACCAATCAGGTACCTGTCCTATCGGCACCATGGTAAGTGTTGATCCTCATCTGCCCACTACTAATAATCTTTGTATGGTCTCCAAACAAAGCTAGCCAAAACATCAATCCCATGCCTCCAATACCTTGTATCCCCCACATGATTCTACATCACAATGCAACCATCTAGATAAACATATGGCATACCATCCCCTAACTATCAGCCCACCACAGGATGAAACACTTCGATGTGCTTTCATGCCCACACCATCAGGAGCATCACCTCATAGCTCATACTCTAACCATCTCGATATACAATATCATACAGCTGAAAATAA
This sequence comes from Sequoia sempervirens, assembly GCA_007258455.2. Taxonomy (NCBI): domain Eukaryota; kingdom Viridiplantae; phylum Streptophyta; class Pinopsida; order Cupressales; family Cupressaceae; genus Sequoia; species Sequoia sempervirens. The sequence goes on along the minus strand of VDFB02022899.1, from coordinate 10,525 downwards.
AGCATCATTGACAAACACGACCCCCATGCATAGACTGTCCCATCCTGCATCATCCCTACTAGCATCTCCCCCCATCCAACTGGAAATCCATTCCCTCTATGATTTGGAATGATAATCCCAGCAATTAAAGTACATAGAATGCAATCATATCTTTCATACTCCTTTGCTAGAGTCTCCCACCTAATCTCATAATTGTGCACGTCGAGCTCTACCACATCCTCATAATCATAATGGTCATAAATGGTCTACAATCCTCACATGGGATCGTATCTAACCCACTCTCCTCGGATCAATAGTTTAAGTATCCGATACATGTCCTCCAAGGTAACAATCACCTCCCCAATCGGAAAATGGAATGAGCATGTCTCAGAGTGCCACCTCTCTGCAAGTGCAGTCAACAAACCTCTGTTCACCTTAACGATGGGCATATAGGTCACATGATAATAGCTAAGCTGAATTAATCCATGCTTTTTAGCATCAGATAATTGATCCCAAAGCCAAAAATTCAATGGTCATGACCCCCAAGTATAAATAGGGGATAGAACAACCTATGGTCATAGGCAATAGTCATTGTGTCGATTTGAAACCCTAATTAGACTTATTAGACCTAAATTGCACAAGACACTTTATCCTAAACTGGGGAAAAAATTTAACCAATCAATTTATGATATTGCTATCAGATTCAACCGTAGTTTCGAGTCAAACTCATTGACCCATGTTTCATGAGAGTAGTGGTTCAACAAGAACCCATCTCTCATGATATCAAATGGTCCACTTAGCACTCATTGCATCTAGGTGATGCTAATGGTGAAGCATCGGGTCCGTCCCGAGGTCACCCATCCCAAGATTGCTTCCAGCTCAAGCACCCTTAACCAAGGATTTTTCTCCAAGGTTAAGCCCGCTTGAGTTGTTACCCCATTTGCAAAACCTTCAAAGAAGTGCCTTATGAACCATTCATAACAGAGCCCTCTTTAGCTCATCAATTGATAAGTAGGAAAATCAATTGCGTCACTATTTTTGCATCTGCATTCCACAAATGTGATTGTGTTGCATGCCTCAAAATGCATCACTGGGGTTGATTGTGGTCAACCCCTAATCAATTCATCATTCTGCTTGGAAAATGTGTTGTAGAAATCAATTGCATCACTATTTTTGCATCTGCATTGCACAAATATGATTGTGTCGCACGCCTCAAAAAATGCATCACTAGGGTTGATTGTGGTCAACCCCTAATCAGTTGTGTCACTCCCCTTCACATGCACCGTTTCCCCAAACACATGCGATAAAATTTGTCGATTGTGTTGTTCCTGTCCGCAAGAGCAGTTGAGGAAGCAAATGCAGTGCACTTTAGAGTTGCGTCGCACCGCATTAGACCCCATATCCTACCCTAACAGTTGTGGTGTGACGTGTCAATTGTGGTGAACCACAGTCACATGTGTTGCTCATTATTGCGATTACAGCGAACGTCATTCACCACAATTGCCTGCTAAAATTCCTAGGCCTAAAAGCGCACAAAAAAATGAAAAATCACGAAGAGGGTACAAAGTACTTATCGAGTCCCCTACGCCCTCTAGCCGTCAAAAGGTGTGAATGCAATATCCACGGTGCTTGGCGTGCGGAACTGGTGACATCCTAACAACTACTTTCTCTCCAGAGCTCTCTAATTTCCAACTTCAAAATGCACAAATGAGCAATTTTACTAATCAAATTCCTATTTATAGGCAATCAAGGCTAGGGTTTGTACTAGGGTTTATACTAGATGCACTTTTGAGCAACTTCAAACCTGAATTTCACCAGCCCGAAGGTCTCAAAAATCATTTCTTTCGAGACCATTGCATTTTTGGCTGTCAAATTGACTTATCAAAACAATTTGCAAAAATTTTCGAAGGGGGCATAGGTCCACCCTGCTTACATCGGGGCATGTTTTGACTGATTTTCTTTGACACAACGCGATAAACTGCATTGTATCAAAGAGGGGGAAAATGTAGACACTAAAAATTGTCCTAGGCCTGTGAACTTTATTTTCTTCATAAATTCCCCTTTCATCCTTGATAATTAAATAATTTTTAATTATTTAATTAATTCATTTCTATCATTTTATTTCTTCTTTTGATTAATTAAATAAAATTTATTTATTTAATTGTGTCACTAATGTCCTCCTCTATAATTAAATATTTATTTAATTATTTATCACTTTCTACTATAATTAAATAATTATTTTAATTATTTAATTATTCACTAGCCTTTTTTGTCATTATATTAAATAAATTTTATTTATTTAATTGTCTACTAATTTGTCATTTTCTGCCCACTTTTGAATTAAATTGTTATTTAATGAAAAATTCAACCTGTCACATGTCCTCTATGATTAAATAATACTTTTATTATTTAATTATTGATTTCCCTCTCAAAACAAATAATTTATAATTATTTGAATCTCTCCTATGACCTCTTTTTCTATGCCAACCTCATTATCTGTGTCAATCTTATCTCTTGACATCTCATTTAATTTTAGCCCTTGATTGAATTATTTTATAATTCAATCTCAGCCATTCATTCTTATCTTTTCCCTAATTTTACCCTAACCCTATTTCATACTACAACTTTCATTCTTGGCCATTGATTGACATATCTTGTTGACATTAAATCTTAGCCCTTCATTCAAATTTTGTCTTTCTATAAAAGACACCTATCCTTGCCATTTTCAAAAATCTAGTTCATGTGCAAGTACATGTTAGTGAGACAAATATCTTCAATATTTTGCTATCATAAACATTAGGCTACTATTGCATACTCAAATATTAGGGTATCAAGCACATTCAAGAAAAATGGAGAAGGGCAATGGAGTTCAAGCAACCATGGCATAGGTGATATTCACTTTGTGTTTATGTTTCTTATGATGGATTATGCTCTATTGTTGGTTTAGAGCTTCATAGGCTTAGTTTTGATGTTGTTTTACCTTAACATGAATTTTACCCTAGATTACAATTCTTGTTTGTGGATATGTGATTGAGTCTTTATGTTGAGTGAAATTTCATCCTCGTATGTTCATATTTTAATCAATAAAGTATATACATAAAATGTATAAATGTATATATGTACATATTTATGAAAACTCATACATGAGTATATGCATGCATGAGTATACGTAGAGAGATGTATCTATGCATGCTCATGAACAAATAACCCATATGCATGGGAATATCGATTGGACAAATGTGACATATATATATACACTTTGTGTATATACATCGATCAATGAATATGAAAATGTATGTGTTTATGTAAGGATATTAAAATAATGTTATGTATATGTATATAATTATGTTAGTGTAAATGTATATAGATATATAGATTTATTTTTTTATACGTAAATAATTGCTAAGGGACAACACCCATTATATTAATTATCAAAAAATTACGATGAGAGTTCAGTTCTGTTACCCATCCCATTACAGTAATAGTTTGCAGTTTGTATCCCACCCCCTTACAACCCTACACATCCAACACCTATATTGTATCAACTTTGTATCATTCACCGTATGCCACTCTCAGCCTGGTTATACACAAACCCTATTGACAACCTTTACCATGGAGTCACTCCCAATTACAAAAATGGGGTATAAAGACATAAAGATTGCCATCAACAACATTACATAGATAGACAAAATTTATGACACATGCCCAACATAGACATCACCTTCCTAGGACTAGCTATCACCTTCCTCTCGCATTTTTTATGCCACAAGCACACCCGCAACCACAAGACATTCGTTACCTCAAGCATGATGAGTCAAATTGTTCATTAGTTCCTCAATGTCTTTGAAAACATTCTCCACCCATTCCTCACCCTCGCCTAGGCCCCACTACTCCTCGTCCCCAACTTCGACATCCATCTCCATCCCTTCCACTTCCATGAAAATCTTCACCCATCTCGCCATAGGCACCCAAGCGATACTAGCCGCCTACATCAGAAAAGTAAAGCTTTGTTCCATTTCCTCCCAGTACCTTTCTAGCACCTCTAGCTTTAAGGTGTAGAAAATGGGAAATTTCTTCTCCTTCGCACCCTAGCCCAATGACATGTAGTAGTTTTGTGGTAGTGGTGTGAGAAGATTGTCATCCACATTGTCTAGGGCCGCATCAATTTTATTGAGAAAAGCATGCAAGAACACCTTTTGGCACAACTTTTCCTTGGCCTTGCTCACCCCCATGTATAAAAGTATTGCTAAGAATAGTGTCATAATATCAATATTAACCCTATAGCGATGGTGGGCTATCAAGAATTTTTTGAAAATACAGAATACTAAGAGGGGGGTGAATCAATATTCCATAAATCCATTCAAATAAAATCCATCTAAATATTATCATAATTCTGACTGAATCAGTAAGAGAGAACATAAAAACAAATCAATGCATCAACACACATGAACACCAAGATTTTTACGTGGAAAACCCAAAATGGGAAAAACCACGATGAGTATTAACTCATAATATACTATATCTGGATACAAGATATTACAGGGCTCATTGTCAGGACTCATTTTCCTTGAAAAGATCACAACCTAAATACAAAAGATGGCTAACCACCAAGATACAAAGATTATGGCTCACTGCCAAAAGTATGAACTAATAGAATACACCTTCTGTGTGTAGGGTTCAGTTCCAATGAAGCTCTAAATAAGAAGTACTGATAAATCATTTAGGCTCGCATCTTCACTTATCTCATGATACTCTTCACACTTCACCATACTTCTCTTCTTTCTCCTTCCATATTTACACCTTTACACTTCTTCTCCACACACCACACAACCTCCTACTTTTCTTCTTCAAAGAATCTTATATATATACAAGTATATCTCATTCATCAATTAGGTTGGCCTAATTAGATGAAATAAAAATAATCAAAACACTCTTGTCAGCACCATACATGATTTAAAAACATTTTTGTCCATGTAGTGCATTATATCAAGTCGACAAACATCCATAAAGTATAACTAGTCTCCTTAGTGTATATCATACGTTAGGTCATCCCAAACTAGGACTTAATCCACAGAAAATCCAAACCAACATACAATCCTCAAAGAAAATACCTTTTGGATCTGATATTACATCAATTTCTCATCATACTACCATCATAGAGACTACCATTAGAACTGTAACATTAGAATGTTCTCCTTAATAAAATACGGAGTCCCCCACACTGATATGCTAAGTAGAGAAACAACAATAGAATAAAAAGCTAAACTTTGTCAATGATAACTTTCTGCTCACCACAAAAAACCTCTCAAGATCTAGGATATAGCTATCTAAATGAGACATAATATCATGGTTAAGAGATTAGATTCATATCTTTTCTTGTGGTGAATTTTGAACTCAAAAACTAACACACTGGTTCATCACAAAAGAACACTACCGGTAGAGAATAGCTTCCAGTTAACTAAGTAATCTTCCTGTATATTTGTCACCATGTTGACATCAATGACAACACAGGAACAACCAACACAATCCATATACACTTCATGCTCATGTTTCAAGGCTCCATAATTCCCTCTATCAAAAATTTTCTTCTCTGATATAAGGCAATTGAATACTCACCCTATCAAAATTATTCTTCTCAAAAAAAAAATTACTACGTTCATCTCTATCTCTCCCCCTTTGACATCAATGGAAAAGGATAGGGTCCAATATATATGTGTATGCATCAAGAATTAACCAAAAATATATGAACACAAAGAGTTGAATCAACCTGAAGATGAGGAACCTTTGAGATTCTCCAAGGTACCCTTCCATGAAGCTTTTCCTTCTTCCCATGCACCTTTTGCACTTACAAGAGTCTTGTGTAATAGTTCAAGCTTAGTCAAGGACTCTATACCATTTGCTAAAGTATTGGGGCTAATATTAATCTCTAATAAATTACCAATACTATCAAGAGCACTAGATACATAATGTGCCTGAGTTTAACCATATCTCTAAGTGCCACAAACTTCCTAATCACTTATGTTCTTTGATCTTGCAGGGAAAATAATTTTTCCTGAAGCTACACAATGTAGGACCATCTTAGATTATCTCTATATTCTTCCAATCTATACGTATTTTCTAGAGTGCTCATCTGGGTTTCACTCTTCCTTATCTCATCTCTTATATTTAGTGTACTTCTTGGCCAATTTAGGAAAAAAGAAAACAATTCATGAGCCTCTTCCTCACAAACCTATACACTCTCCAATTCCTTTATCACTTTGTGATATGCATTTTCACATTTCTTCTTGATATCTTCTAAATTTTCTTTTGTAGACCTAATTCCAGCATGCACTTCTAGTCTAGAGATATAGACCTTCAAAGAATTAATCATGTTTCTAATATTTTCCACAACTGAAATAGATGAATCAAAGTTAGCACCGAGAATAACCTTCTTCAATTGTTTCAAAGCTCCTTGAATGTTTATGCTTCCATGCTCATGTTGAGCACTCTCTAATTCACTTCCTTCAGCAACTTTATTTTCACAACATTCTTTCTCTTCTTCCCTGTTTCGGTTGCACTACCAGATGTACCTTCTACCTTGGGATTCTTAGGGATTTCTAAAATAATTCTTGCATAATGATCGATCTCAGCCTCAGACACTTCATAATCTAACTCAAATATCCACACCAATCTAGATTCAACTGCTTCCATATGACAAAAATCTGTAGAAACTAGGAAATTAATATTTTCAGAGTACCTTTCAGTAACACTTCCTGGAATCCTTGATCTTTTGTTCATCCTCATTTGGAATGTTCCAAAGAATGCAGCAAGAGCAGTCTCTTGAGCATATGAACCACCAAGATTTATTATGAAATTCCTAATCTAATGGGGAATAGGTTTTGTATTTGTCCATTTTATCCTTCCTATTTTTGGTAATTCTTTCAAGAAGTAAAAGAGTGGGAAGACAATCAAATTTCCATATCGGAATGTATTCTTCTTGTTCTTCTTGATTTCCTTCAAGTTCTTCAAAAGATGTATTCGAAGTAGCTCACACATGTCATAATCCATACCTCTTCTAACCATATCAATAGCAATGTGAACAACAGTAGTAGAAACTATGAGGTCATTGCTAGGTAGGTAAACTTTGTGACCAATAACCATCGTAGCATACCTAATGACCTAATCTTTAATTATTCTCAAAATAAGCTCTTTCCCTTCAAGGGTTGCACCAGTCACCTCAATTATCTCTTGTTCATTCATAGCCTTTCATTTGGGAACTGGTCCAAAGGAGCACAAACCAATTACATCTATGATTTCTTCTCTAGTAATCAAATGTGCTTCATCAATCCCTAATGATTAATTATGAATCTTGCTCAAAACTATTTGAATATACTTCCTACCAAATTCAAAAAAAGGGCTTTCTGCCAAACATCCAACTTCTTCTCAACTAACATTTTGTAAGCATCATGGTTTTCTTTCAATTCATTCTTCCATAGAATACTTAATTGAACTGGTGACATTTCCTCTATCTTACTATAGACGAATGCATAGATATCTTCAGTGGGCAACACTCTAGGAGGAATGCAAGAGAATGCACCAACTGACTCTTCCGACATATTTTTCAAATGTTTCCTCAAGTTGACTTGCAATCTATCTAAAATATTCACAACCTTTGAATTATCCATAGCAAAAAAAGTGAAATATTATGCAAGCAGAATACCTTTGTAATTTCCAACGAAGAATAGGATAAATATCCAACTTCTAGAGCATGCTTTGAATCCAATTCAATCTCTTTTCCCTTCAAACCTTGAAACTTTGAATTGCACTAATTTCTCCAAACTTTCTTTGCACACTTCTTTGAAAATGCATATGCCTTTTGAGTACGATTTCCTTGAAACATTTAAATTTATTTCTTTCATTCTAAATGATTTTGCAATTAATGCTTCAAATTGCAGGTAGATCACCTCAAAATTTGTGTGCGCCTCCATCCTTTCAAATTCTGCAAACTTCATTCTTCATACAAGAAACTGAAAATTTCCTTGAATTCGTTACCACATTAAATAAAAAAAATTCATGATGTGACACAAGTATCAATGAGGGGGTTTATTAAATTTTCTAATGATTGCTCCCCCTTAGTCATTGCTAGACTCAAAAATTGATGGGTGTATCTGCACCAGAAGTCAGCAAAAATAAGACCGATGATTCTAATTCAACTTGCTTGAATTCTCCTTCCTTTCTCCAAATTATTTTCATCTCTTTTCTTACTTCTTCCAGATCAATGATTGGTTCATGCTTCTTTTCTGAATAGTTATTTTTATCCTTTTGTAGTTGTTAGCAATATTTTTTGGATTGCTGCAATCACAACAAACAACATTCTTCCTTCCATACTTTCTTTTATTCAATCTATTTTCACACTAATTAACCTTATGTCCAAACTTCTTGCACTTAAAACATTTTCCAATGAATGATAGAGCATCATTCATTCTATTTTTGCAGTCCTTTGCTCTATGACCAAATTTATTGCAAGAATGACAAACACCATTGAAAGAAAAGTACCTTTGAGCATTAGGTTGATTGATGGGGGTCCTTCCAAAATTTCTTCTTATGTTCTTGATTTTTCCATCTTTGCACTACGTCTTCTTGTCAGAAAATTACCTCACTTTTGAACTTTGACCTTCTTCAAACCCTAAACCACTTTTATCCATCGTTGGTCTCTGAGAAATAATCAACTCATCAAGCATTGCAAAGCTTACCTTAAATTTATCCTCAAATCTTCTTTCCTTTTCCAGATCTAATCTCAAGATCTTTGTTTCTTTCTCAAGCTTGACACATTCATCCATTTTCTCTTGAATTTCAACTTGCTAACTAACTTCAATTCTTTTCACTTCTTCTAATTGTTGTAGTAGTCTGGTGATCTCATCATGTTCTCTTCTCAATTGATCACGGGAATCTTCATATCTTCTCCTCAGATCTTTGATACAATCATTTCTTCCTTCAACTTACTCTTTAGATCTTTAATTTCTTCTGAATATCCAACAAAGATCACTTCTAGAAGAAAAAAATTCTTATATTCAAATTTTGGGACCTTGCTCAAGCTATTAGGCTCCATAAAAGGAACCAAGCTCTGATACCAATTATTGAATATCTAGAATACTAAGAGGGGGTGAATTATTATTCCATAAATCCATTCAAATAAAATCCATCTAAACATTATCACAATTCTAACTGAATCAACAAGAGAGAACATAGAAACAAATCAATGCATCAACACACATGAACACTAGGATTTTTGCGTGGAAAACCCAAAATAGGAAAAACCACAGTGAAGATTAACTCACAATATATTATATTTGGATACAAGATATTATAGGGCTCACTTCCAGGACTCACTGTCCTTGAAAGGCTCATAGCTTGAATACAAAAGATGCCTAACCTCCAAGATAAAAATATTGTGGCTCACTACCAAAAGTATGAACTGATAGAATACACCTTTTGTGTGTAGGGTTCAGTTCCAATGAAGATTTGAATAAGAAGTACTACCTCTCTCAGCAATCGCTCAACAATTTTGCTCTAATCCTCAACTAATAAAGCATTTAGGCTCGCATCTTCACTTATCCCTCGATCCTCTTTGCACTTCACCATACTTCTCTTCATTCTCTTTCCATATTCACACCTTTACATTTCTTCTCCACACACCACACACCCTTCTTTTCTTCTTCAAATAATCTTATATATATACATGTATATCTCATTCATCAGTTAGGTTGACCTAATTAGATGAAAGAAAAATCATCAAAACACTCTTTTCAGCACCATATATGATTTAAAAACATTTTTGTCCATGTAGTGCATTATATCAAGTTTACAAACATCCATAAAGTATAACTAGTCTCCTTAGTGTATGTCATACATTAGGTCAGCCAAGACTAGGACTTAATCCACATAAACTCCAAACCAACATATAATCCTCAAAGAAACCACCTTTTGGATCTGATATTACATCAATTTCTTATCATACTACCATCATAGAGACTACCATTAGAACTGCAACATTAGAATGTTCTCCTTAAGAAAATAGGGAGTCTTTCACATGGATATGTTGAGCAGAGAAACAATAGTAGAGTACAAAGCTAAAATCTATCAATGATAACTTTCTTCTCACCACATAAAACTTCTCAAGATCCAAGATATAGTTGTCTGAATGAGACATAATAACATGGTTAAGAGATTAGAGTCATATCTTTTCTTGCAATGAATCTCAGACTCAAAAACCAACGCACTGGTTCATCACAAAAGAACACTACCAGTAGAGAATAGCTTTTGGTTAACTAAGTAAGCTTCTCATACAATTGTCACCATGTTGACATCAATGAAAAAATAGGAACAACGAACACAATCCATATACACTTCATGCTCATGTTGCAAGGCTCCATAATTCCAACAGAATTCCACCCCCAACACTTTGCTCACAACCATCAGGACCAGAGGGTGGTCTGAGGAAAGGATGACCTTCAATCTTTTATTTGAGACCTCCCCTCAAAAGGACATTTGCTTTTTTGTAGATTCC
>VDFB02022898.1:0-12165 GCA_007258455.2 Sequoia sempervirens | reverse complement strand
TTAGGGTGTAAGGTCATGTTTTGGTTTTGCAATTAACAACTCTTGTAGGATGATTGAGGTTGCAATTGTTCCAAGATGAAATAATGATGAAGTTTGAGGTTGACAATGACATTGGTGATGAAAGTATGGAAATTCTTAAGGCATGCAATTTGAAAGAGAATTGCAACATCACAGGCATACTTCACAAAGGCCTTTGCCTAAAGTTCTCTTTTCATTGAACTAGCTTGGGTGCACATGTTGGGTGACCAAACCATTTAAGTTTTTCGCTTGGCATTTGTATGAAATGGTGGTAAGTCATAGACCGTGAGTCAAGGATGGTTTTGCCATCACAATGATCTGCTTTCAAGGTTAAGTTGTTGGAAAATTTGTTTGAATGTTCTTTTTTTTTGGCTCAAGTATGTTTGCTCTTCTTTCTAATAAAATTAATACTTGAAATAATGAACATATAGAGTAGTAAAATATATTCTTTATTCACATGTGAAGTTATTATAGAAGTAGAACAAAGATGATCAACCAAGGATCAAATTGCTTTCCCTAACAATGCAAAGGCTGTTTAAAGAACTTGATGGTTGCCGAGCAAAAAGCACAATTGTCTATAGACTGACTCCTTTAACTACACTACTTGAAAGCCGAAAAACAATTAATAAATAGTTGGATACAACCATAGTATTTGAATTGAGGGTATCAACAATACCTCTATCAATCTTGAAATCTTTTGTGAAATCAAGTGCCTGAATTGCAACTAGAATTGTTGGCTTTTTTGAATAATGTATTGTGTCTCACACACTTAAACTATCCACCTTTTCAAATTTATCCTTCATTGGCTACTTGCCATTGCACAATCTTTGTTCTTCTTTATTGATCTCCATAGCTCCAATAAAATTACAGTTTGACAAAATACCCCATAGTCCTCCATTTGTAGTGAAATAGGCCACAAAGAGAATTTATTTAATCTTTCAAACACAAATGCAATTCCAAAATTTCTTCCATGTTTGGCTCCATAGGACTCCTATCATGCTTCTTTGTCCACTCTTCTTTAGAGTTTGAATTTGAGAAATTTGGGGAGTTCGAAGAAGTTGCTTTCTCACTTATTGCTTGGTTCTTGAAATCGATTATATACATCCAACCCATTTTTTAATGGAGAGAGTGTTCCTTTTCCAATTGTGGTTAGGTTATTAAAATAATATTAAATTATTAAAAGATAAGGCTTGCAGTTATAATAAAGCCACCTTAGTGTCAAGTATTTTCTTTCCGTTTTTTCTAGATTTGCTTTTTAGCTTTAAGTGAGTCATGTAATGTTTATCCATCTGGGTGGTTTATTCTTTGATCTCTATATAAGGAAATGAACATCTTTGTAACTCTTATCTTGTTAATTAATAAAATATTAGAATATTGTGTTATATTAATTTTTTCAATATGGTATTAGAGTAGGGAGTCACGTGAAATTAAGCTGAATCTTGTGGAAAAACTCGTGAGGGTTTCAAGGTTAAATCATAGGTTGGCTTTTTTTGTGTTGGCAGATTTTTTTTCTTTTTGAAGAATCGTGTAGGAATTTCCATGCAAAATAACTTGCATTTGCATGTATGTTAGTTTCATGTACTTGCATGTGAGTTGCATGAACTTGCATGTTGCTTGCATGTCATTGCATGTGAAGGATTCATGGTGTTTAAAGTTTTGAATATTTTGTTGTACCCCAAAATTAAAATTTTTGTTACACTTAGACATTTTGAAGAAATGAGTAAAAGTCTTGTCGAAACAGTCAAAAAGGTCAAAATTTGGGTGTGCATGTCTTGTATGGAGGGTTAAAACACAAATTTTTCAATTTCTGGCGATCTGGGTCTGCTAAGAGCGAATCCATGCAAAAACCCGGGGATCTCGCTTTTCATCCCTTGGAATTTTAGGAAAATCCGCTATTTTAGAAAAGGCCGGTAAATAGTAAAGTTTTCGGTTTTTCTCGGGTTTCTTCAAATGGATAATCGCAAAATTTTCTAAAAATAGAAAATTTCTAAAATAGAAAGTTATCCGGCCAGTGGTCCTAACCGACGGATTGGCCTTAAAATGTCCGTGATTGGCCGGTGCAAAATAATCTTAAAATAATCGGGCTTCATCGGGTCTATTCAAGCATATCCGATTCCGGTGGTCATCAATGGAGGTCATCCGACTGCCAGGCGTTAATTTTAGCATTCAAAACTTCTAGCAGAAAGTGAAATGATGAACATGCACGAGGATCGAGGAAGAAAAGTGAAAAGTCATGAAAATTTTCTAAGTCTGCTAAGTTTGGGCACCCCGGTTGAAGAAAGGCGCCCACCTTTTCAGGGTACCAGATGAAGGAATTAGGGTTACGGTCTCCAATGGAAGTTGCTCAGTTTTCAGTCAGCTTCGCGATGGATATCCCCGTCAGAGCATCTGATGATCCAGTCTCCAGCAAATTCAAGTCAAAGTAGAAGGTATGAAGTGAAAATCTGAAACTTGAAGTTGAATAAATTATGAATTTTTCTAAGTCTGGAGAAACTGGGCGCCCTAAGAAGAGAAAGGCGCCCAACTTTTCAAGGATGCAGACAGAGGAATTTGCAGTCGAAGCTATAACGGATGTCTTCAGAATTCAACTGGCTTTGCAGTGAGCTATTCAGCACGACAAACGGAGCTCGCAGCCATCAGATTCAAAAGGCTGAACAGAAGGTCCGACGAGAGGTAAAAAGAGAAATTCAAAGCAAAAGTGAAAAAGTCAAAAAATAAACTAAGTGTTGGTAAACTGGGCGCCCCCAGTCAAGATAGGCGCCCAACCTTTTGAAGGGTAAAATTTCACTTTTTGACAAACGTGTCTCCAGAGGACCCCCCTTTATTCTCCATCAGCTTCGCAATGAGCACAGCCATTTAGCAATCCGACGCCCGGAGCTTAAGATCCAACAAGGTCATCTGAAGAAGTGAGGGACTTGAATAAATTGGAAAATTTTCTAAGTCTGATGGAAGTGGGCGCCCCAGTTGAAGAAGGGCGCCCAAATTTTAAAGCCTCCAAATGATGGAATTTGCAGAAGTAACGTCCAAGAAGGCCTCGTCAGAATCAGTCTGGCTATCCAACGAAACACTCAGACAGTCAGTCCGATCAACGTAGCTCCCGGAATCGAAGATTCACCAGAAGATCAAAGGGAGAAGGAAGAACTTGGAAATCAGGAAAAATGGCTAACACTGAAGAAACTGGGCGCCCCTAGGAGGAAAAGCCTCCCGTGAATTCGGAGGTCGAAATCAAGTTTTTAGCAGGAGGTGCCTCCAGAACATCTTTTTCAGAATCAGTCCAGCTCCGCAGTGAACCACTCAGCTCGCCTGTCGGGTAAACCAATCAACGAGAAATCAGAGGCGAAGTGGCATGTTAAAATTGAGAAAAGTTGAAAAAGTTGAAATTTTGACTAACACTGGTGAAGTTGAGCGCCCCTCTTGGAGAAAGGCGCCCAAATCTTCATGCCTTAGAGTTTTTTTTGAGATTTTCAAAATTTCAAAATTGTGAGAAGAGGAAGATGGCCCAAACTTGAGAGAAAATTGAAGAAATTAGGGTTTGCCGCTTTTCACCAAAAATTCAAGATTTTCAAAACGGGACGATCTAGGTTGTCTTAGACGCCATTCAACAAACCCATATTTCAGAAAAAATTCTCAAAAATTCATCCGTTGAAGCACAAAAATCAGCATTCTAAAAATAGAAATTGCACAAGACTTGTCTGAACCAGGGCGAGTTTACAGTCATTCTTCGAGTTTTCTGAAATGGAGTACACTCCTAATGTTTTCAAGTCCTAATCAGCACTTTTTCACGATTACATCAAAACAGCTGAGACAGACTTGCATCATGTCGGGTTTCTGTTCGGACCTTTTACACGCCTTTGAGAGAGCAGTAACGCCTAACGCGAACCGGCTATTCCGGGACTCCTCGCGAAAGCAAATACTTATTCCTATATCGCCTCGAGCCTTGAGTTCCTCAGAATCTTTGCATTAAGACATAACCCGCTTACTAGGGAGATCCAAATAGCGGTGATGGTATTGATTTGCGCCTAAAAGCCCGACATGGTTGAAAAGTGTTTTTCCATTCCCCCATGGCCTGAAAGTGTAACTATTTCGAGGGATGAATGTGAAAAGATGTGGAATATGCATAAAGACAAATACAGCAAGAAGATTGCCCAGAGATGGATGAAAGAAAAACATAAGACATTGCCCAAGAATGTCGGACGAGGGGAGTTCAAGGACGAAGTTGCCATCATCATCACTTTGCTCAACAGGGTCATTGGTTCCGAGGATGCCACCAAGTTCCAACCTTGGATGTTTTATGCCATACCTCACATTATGAAGAAAACCGAGTTTTATGATTGGCCTACTTTGATTAGTGACTGCCTACATCAACAAATAACAGAATATTTCCAGTTTCATGTATTTCACATGGTGTCATATCTAGTCTACCTGGTGGCCTATCAAGGTCAATTCAGAGGATTGAACACCGAGGGGTCATTGAGCGTTCAACACATATATAATTATTATCCTCAGCTGGAGTTCACAAAGTCGTTGCACCACTACAAAAGGGTGAACGAGGCATTCTTGATGTACACAGTGCGTGACTTAGACAATGAATTGCACGTCCGCATATCTTCAGTTGCTAGGGCAGCAATGGCGGAATGGGCAGATTGGTTCATACAATTTCCTACCTTTACCTATCTCAGGGTTTATGGTTATTCAGGTGCCCCGCTCATGTTGCCAAGGTATCCGTCAGATGAGGTTATCTTCATGGAATTCTTGAGGCAAGCTCACTGTGTCCACACAGTCTTGAGAAATAGAAAGAAACCCTCTCTTCACTTTCCATTAGGGTTGGGTATTTATACATGCAGGACTGCTGCAGATGCCAAGACAATTGGAGAAGAGTTAGATAAATTTGGTCTCAAACCCTACAGTGAGAGGCGGTCATTTGATCCTCATGGTGTCTACGCTGGCCGGTTGGAGAAGAATTACAATCATATACCCGCACTTGAAGATTTTTGGGCTAACTGTGCAGATGAGTTTGAAGTGCGAAGGCGTAGTTACAGCAGGTTAACTCTCCATCAGATGAAAGATTGCTTAAATGAAGATATAGAAGGGCTCTCTGATGATGATGAAGATGTTCTTCTACCAATGTACACTCAGAAAAGAATCAAGGATCAGCCTCTTCCACAAGTTAATTGGGCAAACAAGGAATCTCTTTCAGTTGAAGACAGAACAAGACAAGTCGTGGAGTATAGTAAGGTTTTCTTAGTGCTTAAAAGGAAGAACTCTATTCCAGTAGCAGAGCCGCCAAGGATAATTCCCTCTTCTTCTACAACACAGTCAAAAGGAAAGGGTAAAAGTCAGTCTCAAGATGGCGTCAAAGGCAAAGAGGATCTAATAAAATGTAAAAAGAAGGTTGATTTCGTGCATAGCTTCATATACACAGAATACTCACATGCTTGATCTCGTGTAGTTCTCTCGATTTGTTTCCATACCGCATCGAAGTAGAGGACACCTTCAACACATGTTCCCTTGCATTCCTTGATCGCCCGCCACCAATTCACATTGATCTTGATATCTAAGATGATGAAGAGATCGCAGCAGTACCTCCTGAGGAAGTTAGTAAAGATACTACGGTGTCTTGGCTTGAGAACTCCTTAGGAAGGGTTAGGAGAAGGCCTTCATATCAAGTGAGTGTTGATGATCTCGATAATATTTATCAGGAACCTCCTAAGAAGAAGGCAAAGAAGCAAGTTCATTTTGACAGGAATCCTGATAACGAGATTGTCGTAGAGACTGCTGTGCCTCCAGAAGATAAGAATAGAGATGAGGTGAACATGGATGATTTTGTAATGGTCAAGGCTAATCTTGGTAGAAATACCAGACATGCAGATTTGAGTCTCTTCAAAGTTGTATCCAAAAACCTACATGAAAGAGTGCTTAAAGATGGAGAAGACAAGGCAGCCCTCAAGGCTGAAAATCAGCAACTTAGGCTTTTCATCTCTAACCTTGTTCGTGGTTCTTCACAAGCAACCCAGTTGCTGCCCCAGGTCTTAGAGACACCAGCTGATCACCATCAGTTAAGACAGCTGGTCATATGTGGGAAAGAGACTCAGGAATGGATTGAGAGCTTCATTGTCAAAGGAAAGGAGATCTTGGCTCGGATGTTCCAGTTGAGAGAGAATGCTCATAAACTTCGTCAAAGCATCCAAGGATTTGAACAAACATGGGCTGAAGTAAAACCTAGGCATGAGATTATCATTGCTGATTTAGACACAGCTTACGGTTCAGCAGTTTCAAAGGAGCACAGAAGACAAATCCTTGCATGGAGAGAACGTCATGTTTTCAAAGTTAAAACCTATGAGAGGATATCTGAAGAATTCATTGCCTACAGGCAAAGGGTGGTTGAAGCTCTCCTTTTCATCAGTGAATTTGTCATAGAGATCCCCTCTCAGTACAGTCTTGAAGATGGTTCTTGTGTCAGGCTTGAAGAGGTGCAAAATCAGTTCCAGAACGTTGTTCATAGTTGCAGCCCAGTTGGCGGAAGGATAGGTCATATTTCAGTGATGTCAGCAAAGTTCAATAAAGCGGCCAATGAGATTGAAGATTTCCTAAGATCTATTGCAGATGCTGAAGATATTCTTGAAAAGCGGTGTTTTGCTGTTGATGGTATAGATGCACCGAACCGATTAATAATCTCGTGACTCCTAGCTGATGTGATCGAAGCTTTACAGCTTCTCTTCTGTAGCTTTCTTCCCGCTTTCTTTCTATTCTTGGAATCATCCTTATCCATGCTTTGAGGATAGAAAGAAGATAAGATGTAATAGTTGGCGTTTCCCGCTTTTTCTGCTTTTTAGGGTTTTAGTTGTTATCTTGTTTCTAGATTTAGTAATAAAGCTTGCTTGCTGAGCAAGCCCTAGATCGTGAAAGCAAGGAGATTTTAGGGTTCCCTACTCCTCTGCTTCTCTATAAATAAGAGCTCTCGGTTTCATTTATTTTCTTTAACCATGCTAGTGATAACAAAACAAAGCCTATTTTGCCTTCTATTTGTTATTCAAGTGTCGCTCAATTGTATTGTGATAAGCAAATTGTTGAGCCTCTTTAGCCAAGAGATAGTGAGATTGCTGTTTTCTATTGTGTTAAGAATAAGCTTGCAAGCCTCCTTAGCTGCAATTTCTTATTCAAGGCATGTTAGAAGGGAGTTTTGTTTTAGAGATTTGAGTAATAAAATCATGAGCCTCTTTTGCCTTGGTCTAAAATCTCAGATTTCCGTTATCTATGTTATGCTTTCATGATCTTTATTTCAGCTTACAGTGAAGTGTGTAGGTGTTTGTTGAGAGAGAGATTGTTAAAGTATTTTTGTCAGAGAATCTACCTTGTTGATTTCTAACTTCTCTTGCTCTGCTATTACTTGAGAGGTTAGGAACGTCTTTAGTCTAAGTTAGTCGTAGTTGAACTTCTTATCAGAAAATCTCAGCTGCGGCGTTTGTGTTTAAAAAACCTTGTGCTCTAAGCTGATCCAAAAAGATAGGCAACTTAGTTTTAGTTTACTTTCTTTCAAACACCATCAGCAAGAGGGAGCTTCCTCCTAATTTGAAGAGCAGTTTATCCGCATAGTTGTCCTGCTTTCAACCGCATTCCAGAGCTAATTTAAACGCCAACATATTTCTTCTATTATAATTTTTTCAGGGTTACCCCAAGTTTCTAGGATGGGGACGGTAGGGGATAGCGGGACGAGTCCCCAAGTTTCCGATTTTTGAGGCCAAATTTAGGGACGACAGGGGACGACTATATAAAATATAGAAAAATTTAAAATATATAGGGAAACATTAAATATTCATATGAAAACAAGGATAAAGCATGCATATATACATTATAGAAACTTAGCTTATAACATTTTTGTTAAGAATTCATTGCCAATATAGTTTTTTTTTCAATTACGATATGAAAATCAAAATAAAAAGAACATGGTACATTGCTACTATCCCCCTGCCGTTTCCGGGATGGGGACAGGGGGGTTTAGACCCGGGGATGCATCCTCAGGTAACACTGAATTTTTTAGCTCAGGTAGCTTGTGGATTGCAGTGGATGTTTTGTGACATTTTTATGCAAATTTTCTATAGTTTGTAGCGTGTTCTCGAAATGTGTGCATGGGTATGAAAATATTTCTGTTTGATTGGGCCAAAATGGGCTTGTGGCAAAAGGAGGCCAACATTTTGTTCTTGGGTCTTGACAATGTGGGGAAGATCACTTTGTTGAATATGCTTAAAGTGCAGAATCAGCCTACACAACATAACGAGGCTAACGAAGTCAGTCTGACTGAAAGAAAGAATTCTACTTTTGCAATGAGGGTAGTAGCAGCATTGACTCTAATAATTGCATCATTCAGTGTTCTTTTCGTTGGAGTCACTCTGAATGATGAGCACAATGACAATGGAGCAAACTTAGAAGGTTGTAGTCTAAGTTTGTTAGTGAAACATGCCTAAGGAGGGGAGAGAGCATTAAGTAAATATGGGGCACTTTGTTGATGGTTTAGCCACACAAAACCTCTACCCATTCATTGAAAAATTGACCTAAATGTTAGTGATCAGTGCCCTGGCACTTAGGGGAAAAGGATGTGGACAAATCTAGTGGCTTTGCCACCTAAAATCAGCACCCAAGATATTAGAAAATGAGCTGAAACATTAGTAAAATGTGCATGTCATAAAACAGAACAGTCAAATGACTTTAGGTGCACTTTGGTGGTAAGGGTTTTGCTATCAATTAGCTGTGCTGAAAAATGAAATGAAGTTGGCAATGTGATTAGTGATTTCTGCCAGCTAAATGAAAGGGTTTATAAGTCAATTTGTGGCGCACCTTTTTGTAGTTGCAGCCAAGGAAAATTCTGCCAAGTCATTAGCAAAAAGTGGCAAAAAGGTTGCTGGCACATGTCACAGTAGGATCAGTCATAAAACAGCAAGTGTGGCACACAAATTAAGTGGCTTTGTAACACTAAATCCCATCTAGTGCACTTTTTGAGTGGCTTAGCCACTTACTTTCTCCATCCAGCTAAAAATGAAGGGATGAACTAAATTTTGGGTGCACTTTCAGGTTGGCTTTGCTATTCCAAAGCTCCTCCAAGCACACAATCATAAGGGTTTAGCTACACAACAACTCCTCCAAGTGTGCTTTTGGGTGGTTGAAGCCAAGTAAATCTCTGGCAAGGTACTAAAATAAGAAGTGTGGCGCACAATCTCCTTGACTTAGCCATGCTAGTTCTCCTATAGTGCACGTTAGGCTGGCTTAAGCCATAATTTTTCCACCTCTCTACATTCAGTTGGCTGAAAGCAAAATGTGTGATAAAAGTATGGAAAGCCTAATTTGAAATGCCAATAATAATGGTGATCATCGTTTAGATTCAAAACGATTTGGTCTTGGACAGATTTCTGTATTGAGGGGTTTGGGGATTCCACAAGGCTGTGGCTTTTTTATGATTTTCTTTGAGCATATTTGCACTAGAGTTTGATCATGCTTTCATTCAAAGTTTCAAGTCATTTAGAGATGTTTCAACATGGTGTTCCAACCATTTGTAGGGTTTCAAGTTGTTGACAACATGGAAGATTCAAGGCATCAAATTGTTTCCAAAATAGAGATACAAATGCAAAAGTTTGACATAATATCATGGTTAAGTTAATAGTGTTCGGTGGGATATTCTCAAATTTTCTAAATATTTCAATTTTTAGTACATATGCTCTCTTAAGGAAGAAATGTAGTTCTTTGAAAATCCAATTGTCTATTTTTAAAAAGTTTTTCTTTTTTTTTTTCTAGATAGGTTGCCTTTTTGGGAAGATGGCTTTTCCTAGGATATTTGCTTCTTCAGGTTCCAAAGCAAAAACCTGCTTTAAAATTATGGGGGTGATTCATATGCAACTTGCTATTTTTAGTAGCAGTAGCATCAGATAGTGGCTTTTCTTGGCATTGCATTTTTAGGCAATGGATGAGAGCCTATTATAGGCCTCTTTTATTATATTTATTCTTGTAGAATTAATTTGTTTTAAAGTAGTTCATTTTCCTATAGTTGAGAATAGGTTTGTTTTAAAGTGGTACTTTTTGGGATATTTTATTATTTTGTTTGAAATCCCCAAAAGGTCTTAATTGTGAGCATATAAATAATTGCTCTGGGCACATAAACTCTAAATGATAGTTGAAGTTAGGCTTATGATGTAGAGGTTGTCATTCACTTAAAGTTATTATGTTATTTAGTGATTGCATGTTTATATTTTCATCAAATAAATTGAAAGGATTGACTTTAGTCTAGCTTTGAATTGGTGAGATCAATCTTTCTAAATTGCAACTTGAATGTAGTTTAGTTGTTTTCTTTATGAAATTGTGTGATGTTCAATTTATTTGATCTCTCTTGGTGATGTGGATTTGGTTGTCTTTGCTTTAGCTTGTAGTAAGCATTTGCCTTTCATATTTTTTAGTTGCAAATCTTAAATATACAAAAATTCTTTTGTTAGATACGTACCATTAGGACTTGTTCTCAACCTCCAAGATCAAAAGGATAGGTGAGATAGGTTAGGTTTACATTCCCATTATTTCCTTTCATGCAAACCTTGTTGATAATCTTGTATAATGTGAATAATTGTAAAATTGTTCATAGCTTTAGTTTTTTAGTAGTTTTAAATCTTAGGGAGATTCCTATGCTAATTTGAAGATAGATTTTACCTCATGCTATTCCATTTTGTGTTATCTCTCAAGAGACAATTAAAACGATAACATTATCAAGATGAAATCCCCCCAATGTATACAAAATCCTTTGGTGGTTACAAAGGTACCTCTTGCATATGACTAATGGTTTCACATAGTGTTGGCATAACAACTAGCACCTCTGGAGTAAGAGTTGGTACGGACAGCTATGCACACTACGCAATGAGTGCTCTTCAAATTAGGAGGGGAAGCTCCCTCGTCGTGCTTGACAAAAGTACTTGCAAATGGAAATAAACTAAACTAATTCCTGTCTTTTTGTTTCAGCTGTAGAGGTACAAGGCTTTCTCGAAAACTAATACGTTGCAGCTGAGTTTTTCTGGTTTTGCAGATCTACTAACTACAACTAAACTTAATAACTTAAATTCTATCCAGTTTCCTCAAGAAAACAGAGCATGAGAAAACGGAGCAAGGTTTTGACTATCAGACGATAAACTAGTTCAGATTCTCTACTTGGAGGCAAGGTGGCGCAACTATTATCTCAATCTGAATAAGTTTATTAGGCACAAACAGCTTTAAGAATTTACCAAGACAATCTTATGAAACCCTATGTGGCATAACATTTGATTATAATAGTAAAGACTTCACAAACAGATTTATCATCACAATCTTATGAAACCCTACGTGGCATAACGCTTGATCATAACGGTAAAAGTTCACAAAACAGATTTATCATCACAATTGCATGAAACCCTATGTGGCATAACAATTGATCGTAATGATAAAGATGCACAAAACAGATTTATCTAAACTATGGAAAGAATTCACTATCTCAATCGCATGAAACCCTATATGGCATAACAATTAATTGCAATAGCAAAGACGCATGAAGAAATACCAAAAGAGCAATATTGAGGGCAAGGTAGGCGCAACATATATTTCTCTCTCAAGCAAAAGTTAATTACAAATGAGCAAAAGCTCTTATTTATATACATCAAGGTGTAGGTAACCCTAAAATCAACTTGAGTCATCTACAGTCTTGCAATGCATGCAAGATTTGCTGCCAAACCCTAATGAAGTAAACTATACAGTTAACTAGAAAACTACCATCAGTTAACCGAAACATCTAATCTAAAAATGGACTATTGTGCGAGCATGCACGTCCTTATTGAAAGTGAGTTAACTGGAAGACTATCATCAGTTAACGTAAAACCCTAAAAGAAACTCCAAGTGTGTAAATGATCTCATAATAGATATGCATGAGGTGAGACAGCCAATTAACTTGAAAGGGTAACACCAAGTTAACTTCTGTGTATAATGTCTATCCTGAGAGGTGAGAACTGAAGTCTACTGGTCGTGATCTCGAGCAACCAATCCCTCAATGAGATTGTTAACTGTATCACTATCTGGAGCTATGAGACTCTGTCGAAGAATGCTATGTCGGTGCAGCATATCCTCACCAGCTGTGATCTGAGACTGAAGTTC